>VXAX01005064.1:434594-499939 GCA_013399835.1 Leptocoma aspasia | reverse complement strand
ACGTGTCCGGGGACAGACCGCAATGTGTCCGGGACAGGCCGAAACGTGTCCGGGGACAGACCGAAATGTGTCCCGGGACAGACCGAAATGTGTCCCGCGGCTCCCGGGGCTTCCTCTGCACAGCTGCCCCTCCTGCCGTGTCCCCATTCCAGCGTGGTGAAAGTCCCGCGTCCAGCTCCCCTTCCTTTGGGCCACTGAGTTTGCTTGCTGGCAGCCTTGGTGCGACTGTGAGAGGATAAATATATAGCAGAACACATAGATATTAATGGATAATTCCCAAAAATGCTGATGGCTGTTTTGCGGCTTTGTTCTGAACTACAATTTCAGGTCCTTGACTGAAGATGTTCCTTCTTTTCCATTACCTTGTTCCTGTCTTGTAATGTCTGTGAGTCTCAGGAAAACACAGAATGGGTTTTGTAATACCTTTAAGACCTGGACCTGAAAGGTCATCATGCAAATAAAGCGGTGCTGTATTGATAAGTCTTTGTTTCCTTTGCTCTGAAATACACTATTACTGCAAATATCCTTTAATATTTAATGACTGCAATGAGGAAACTTTTAAATCTTCATTGCCATGTTCTAAGTAGAAGGAATGATGTTTTGTAACTGCTGAAACAATTTAAAATGTGAAGTTCAAAGTCTTTCAGCAGACTGAGAAAGGTAGCAACCAGGGACATTTAAGGACAGAGCAATGTCAAGCTGTTGTCAAAACTAAACTATGGCACGGAAGCTCAATTTTCCAGAAACTGATTAATGAAGGTCAAAAGATAAGTTGTCCTGGAAGCAGTAAAAAAGGGCTTTGTATTATTAGCTAGGTGAGAAGTTTTCAAATGACAAGCTGCTTCTTTCCTAAAGGAGGAAATGGAAGATTTTCTTACATATTAGCAGACTTCTGTGGGTTAAGTGATCAGTAATGTCAGAGATGGTCACTACTAAGGTCAGAAGAAGGGCTATAATCCAACATTAAATATTATTGGGTCAAAGCAGGTACTTGCAAAGCAAAAGTTATGCTGTATCCTGACTGTGACTGCAAGGATCCCAGGCAGAGCTTGCTGATAAAGCAATTTATCAGCCCTATTGTGCTCTGTATATAAGGGCATATATGGGATGGAAAATGGTCTTTTTGGGAGTGTTCTGAAGCCATGATACAAAAACGTGGGAGTTCCTTTCGGCAGCTCATCAATGTCACCTGTCCATGAAGCAGCGGAGACTCTGGGAATGACATATCAATGAACAGCAAATTGTGCAATGAGTCTGGGCAAATGGGGCAGGCTCAAAGGTTGTGTGAAGGGAGCCTGTTCAGCTGAAGTCTGCTGAGCCAGACCCTCCAGCAGCTGGAAATCTGTGTGGCTCCATTAAAGTCAGAGCAGGGAGGGATCCCAGAGGCCTTTGGAGCTTGTTCCGTGGTGGTCCATCCTCGGTGCATTTGCAGCACTATGCCTTCCTTTAACTTTTCAACCTCAACACAGACTTCTACCCAAGCAGGGGAGATCTGTCATTTCCCTCTGTTTTCAGCCTCACCTGTTGCCTGGAACAGTCCATTACAAAGGCTGTACAAGTACAAAAATCTGTGTTATAAGACAGAATGTCTTTGATGTTATATTTTCAGTGCAGTCATTTTCACACAGAAAATTATTTTCTAATAAACCAAAAGTTCAGTTCTGCTTTTGGCTACATACACATATGGCTTCTGGTATTTTCACATAGCATGGAGGCATGCATGTTTATCTTTTGCTGAAGTATTTAATTGCATTTTTGTTAATTTTGTTTTCCTTTTTTTAATTTTTCCTACATGGAGATAACTGCTTGCTGCAGTGCAGCTACTCTGCTAAACCATTGGGAGTGTGGTTTCATGGACAGGACAAGTTCTGCTTGTTTGATTAGTTTTTTTTAATGTTGTAACACAGCCACAGTCTTCACCCCCTTGTATGCAAGCATTAGTGATGACAATTGTTGCTGGAGCTGGTTTTGGCAAATTTTGATATGCAGATATCATGCTCTTTTACTTGAACTAGCAGGACTGGGAAGTTAAACTGTCTTCCCTTACTATCAGCCTTGTGGGGTTTCTGGGGAGAATCCTGGCATACCATGCAAAGCAGCAGCTCAGCTCAGCTGTTGGATCTGGAGGGATGTGAAAAAATTCAGACCCCCAAGGAAGCTCAAAAAGAGTAGCAACTTGGAAAGGAAGCAATTTGTTTCTGTGACTCTGAATTGGGTAATGAAAAATTAGGTTCTGTAAATTATGGTCAGTGACTGGGGGGAAAGGGGCAGGGATTTAATTCTTATTCAATAATTTTTTCAGTTTTCTGCTCTAAAGTTATCCCTACAACTAAAACACATCCCGGGATGCACCCAGTATAACCAGTAACAACCTACTGTGTCTAAGTGCTGGTTCTTGGCAGGAGATGATCCTCTCAAGCCCTTTGTGCTCGAGAGCCTGGTTGTGCAGTTAAGGGTGTGACCTGCTGGCAGTTGGCCAAATCTTCATTCTTGATTTTCAAGTAGGCCCTTCCTCCATAGATTTCGGTATGTTTTTTGCCAGACTGGAGGCTAAGGAAGGACTTTGTGACAGAATATAGTTATGGATTTTGTTCTGAGGAAATGCTGTATATGGACTATGTCTGATCACGATGGAGCAAGCACACAGAAAGGCTTGGACTGACTGTCTAAGAAAAAAACTAATCCAAACTAGTACATTTTCAGAGTTAGGTGACTGTGGGATTTGAGCATCTTTGAGCTCTCATCACACCAGTGTTTACATGCATTAAGGTGACATGAGATGGCTGAACCTCAGGCGTGTGACTGCCACTTTTCTTTGTGAAGCAGTCCCAGTGGATGCAGTGCTTTGCTAAATATTTAAAGATGTTCCTTTGTCCCTAAGTGCTTAGGCCTAAGATTTTCATTTATTCATAGAGCTTGAGCCCAGATAGGACCATTAGATCATTCTTTCTGACCTCCTGTGTGACACTAAAAATACTCACTCAGTAACTTCTACATCAGGCCTGAGTCTTGGGGATGAGGTGGCACAGATGGCTTGGCAGGATATCACATTTTGATTTAAATACACTGAACAGTAGAAAATCCACTACATGCTTTGGTAGATTGTTCCAGGGTCTGATCCCTCCAGCTATCTTTCATGTAGCCTGAAACACACTAGCTTTAAAAAAAATGTCATGTGCTTAAAAGAGAGGCTGGTCTTTTAAACACAGAGGAAGGAAAGACTTCAATGTAATTTTAGAATAAGCCACAACTTTGTAAAATCTTGAGGCTGAATTTCAGAAGAATAAACTTTCTCTTACCTCCTTAGAGTTCTGAAATGATGTGGACACCAGAGGTTTCACCTAAAACTTCCCTAAGCAGTTATGTGCTTCCCTGTGCCATAGCTGTTCCTGGAAATGCTGCTTTTGTGGCTGAGCTGATCAGCTGGCTACACTTGTCCTGCCTGAGGCCAACGTAGAAGCCGAAAATCCCAACACTGTTCTAGAGGGGTCAGTTAGTCAGGTATGGAGTGTCCTAGTGCCCACAGGCAGCACTGTTCTGCTAAAAAACAGATGGCAGGAGCAGATTTTAATGCGTATCAGTTCAGCTTCTCTATTTTTCAATCCTTTCCTGATGAAGTACCAACTGTGGGTCTGAGCCAACACCCTAGGAGATTTCTGTGCTGGTGGTGAAAGTGCTATACACTGAGGCACACTGATACTTTTAAAACAAAATGCCAAAACTGTGAAGTTGTGATGAAAATAGATAATAAATGATTTAAGGGCTGCATTACTTCTTAGGAGGGCACAGAATTGCCGGCAGCATTGGCAGAAATGGGAATTCCATCCACAGTAATAAAGCATCTGTATCTCTTTGTACCAACGAGTTGAGTGGCAAGTATCTCTCAGAGCCATGGCAGTGTAATAAAGCTAATATATCAACCTAAGAGAGATGCTAAGCTCTTTGAAAATAATTGTGTAGCTGGCAAGCAATAACTGTTACTCTTTATATTGCAGAGAAATAAAATTGTTCTTTTTTTCTTCCCTCACTCTCCCTGCTGTGGTGCATTTAAGAAATTAAATGCAGAAATCTACTCCTAATGCACTGCTAGGTTGGAAAACTAATGACTGCAAATGGGAACAAATTCCAGAAGTGAAGGTTTCTTCCACTGCTTTTCTGTGGTTAGATTGCTCACCTTTTTGTCTCCAACAAATATTGCTAGACAACAGCTTACATGTAAGGATGTTCTTGATAATACCAATTTTTTAGGAAAGCCCTGTGTTTGTGGTTATTTGGGCTGTATTCTTCTCTGAGGGAATTGAAAAGTTTCTTTCTAAGTGAATCTGCTGCAGCTTGTTAGAGGCCTTTTTCTGAGCCTGCAGCCAAATCATTGCTTCACGTGTGTCTTTGCTATGTATCTTTCATAGGTGTGTGTGCAAAACGTTTTTAAGGCCCTGTATAAAAAGGAGAAAAAAATTATAGAAATTTTAAGAACTGAGTAAGCATGTAATAGGCTGTTGGCATCAATCTTCTGCAGGCAAAGAGGGAAGACAAACCTGAGTGTTTATTGCTTTTACAGACCAGCCTTTCACATTTCATAGTTGTTCACTGAAGAGCTTAGGATAAGGCTCTGACTCTTGCATCCCAGAACCAGGTTCCTCTACTGCTGTCTTCCCAGGCAGCCAAAGGCTGCTGCTTTTCACCTGCTGTCCACTTGTGTAGGTCTCCTTGCAATGACCACTAGCACCTGTGGTGATCCCTAGAGCTCGCTGGCAGAGTCCTGCTCAGCCCGTGTTTGAACTGTCGATGCTGCCAGGAAGAGAAGCATAATAAATATTTGAGTGCTTGAAAATCTTTCACCTCCTTAAAAGCTGGGCTGTCAGAGACCCAGTGGTGGCCACCTGCTGGCTTTAACACTAGAGGGAGGCATCGCCTAAAAGAAATCACAAATGCTTCCAAAATAGCACAATTTAAAACGGTTTATATGTCTTGGAAGGGAACAAAACACTGATTTCTTTTTAAAGCCTCTGTTTTTATTGGAATACATTATGGGAGGCCTCATTTGTTGCTGAGAACGCTCTTGGCCAGAGTGAAATCCAACCCTCCAGATGAGGTAGGCAGATCCAGCCTGTGCTGCTGTGCTTTGTCTTAGCTGGGGTCTCCTGGGACAAGGCTTTGCTCCAGGCCTGGAGGTAGTGCAGCCTCTATAAATAGCCCCTTGCTGAACTGTTGTGTGACCAGATTTCAAAGGGTGTGCCAAAGGATAAAGAATTGCGTTGTTTTAGTTCAGGCTGACACACTCAAACCGATTTTGCTGTCTGGCCTCAGTTTGTACTCAGGGCAGAGGTCAGGAAGACGAAATGTCAGTGCTCCACTCTGTATTAATTTCTCCCTAATTTCAAGCCTATAAGCAAAGTAATAGGGATTGACTTAATGGTGGTGGCTGTGTAGGAGTGTTTGCTTCCCTGAAGAGGTTTTTCCTCTCCCTCTTTACTCCATTAGCTTGTCCTGTTGCAGCATGGATTCTGTGCCATAAAAATGGGAGGTAGTGCACAGCTCCCTGATTCATTATAGACTTCAGTGACTGTAAACTGCATTTTTCTATGTTGCACAAAAACACCACAGAAGAATGGGAATAGTTATTTGTGGGTTCCACAGCATTTGGCAGTAACTCAGAATTGTATAAAAGCAAATATTGCACTGAGCAGAGAGCTGAGAAGAAAAGCAGGGTAAAAGAAAGTGCTCAGGAGCTTTGCGTATGCTCCCCAATTTTTTCAATGAGTCCTGTTCAGTGGAGATGCTTATTTATTCCTCTAAAATTTTATCTACCTTGACTCGGTTGGTTGGTGAGCACAACTACACCTAACAGGCAAAGATGGAAGAAGTGCTCTGAGGTAGTCTTTTCCAATCAAGTAGGAGGGAATGAAACACTGCTGAGGGAGCAAGAGGGGCTGAGATGTGTAGGTGGGGACAGATGAGAGAAGGAGATGTGTAGATGGGAACCAGAGAGGAAACAACAGATGTGAAGAGTGAGGGAAGGCCTTTTTTGAAATCTGGGGACCAGAATTAATTGCTGAGCAGGATACTGCACAGATATATGGGTGGCTGCTTTGAGTGAACTTAAATCTTTGCGTTTTGAGGTGTAGCACACATGCTGATGAGTTCAGGTGCTCAAAGATCACTGAGATGGAGGTCTTGGGAGACGTCCTGTTGTCAGAAGGTGCAAGTTACAGACACTTCCAATGGATGACAGGAATTTAAAAGAATAATAAAATGTGTAAATTACAGCCATAAAGACTCTGTTTAGAGTTACTTAAGCTGTTTCATGAATTTATCCTTTAACAAGTTCCAGGCAGTGCCTCTTGTTCTTTTGGCAACACTTAAAGTGTCCTGAGTCTGTGCTGGAGTAGGACTTGGTACTCTGTTCCTATTGCATCATGCTGCTCTGTCTCAGCCCTAGACTGCTTCTAATAAAGGGACTTTCACAGTGTCTGTCTGCAGTTTCATTCTGTTGAATCCCTTGGATACCTCATCATCTGTGTTTCTCACCAAAGGCCTTGAGATATGGTTTGTTAAACAGCTAAAAGAAAATTGCATTGTGAAAGCTGCTGATGTAGTTCCTTTTGCCTTTCAGAACATAATCCAACAGATTCATAGTTATTATAGCAGATCTCTGTTTAGAGCAAGGAAGATTTCTCAAGGTGCTGTTTAAAACTTCCTGGTTTGTGCTGCAAATTGTTAATCAGTCCATGACAGCATAAATAAAATTAGAGGGTTTAATTAAAACTAATGAATGAGTGAATGGAGAATACACAGCGTGTTTCACTTGTAGTGCACTGGTGCTGTGAATAATTAAAATGTCACAGAGTAGGAGATGTCTTAGTAAAATTGTTAGAGCTGCAAAAATAGAGGCCCCCAGACTTTGGTAGTTTTTGAAGGTTTTGCTCTTTAAATTGTTGAAATTCAGTTATATAAGTTAGGGGAAAATTAAAAGATAGATACAACTCCAATTTTTATTAGAATGGAGTCAAAGTTGGAAGCTTGGTGCCAAATAAATCCTACTGCATTTTGGATAGGTTTGCATGTCTCTGAAGATCTAACTGTGTTCATACCATATTAATCCTACAACCATATCACCCAGGGGATTAGTTTCCTCTTTTGACTCATCTGTGACTCTATTCTTGCAAAGTAAACTTATTATTATAGGCTGTTATATTGTTGTTACTTGTTAATGTTCCATCTACTCAAATCACAAACATTATTTTGATTTAAACCCAAACCTGAACCACAGGTTGAGCTGGATTTGCCTCTGGCTCAGATTTGGTTTATATGATGTGGTCAGATACCAGGCCAAGAAAATAATTTTAACTGCTTAGATCCAGGGGGCATGAGGTGAGAATTAGAAAGATTGAATCAAAAGAAGCTGATCAGACTGTTATAAAGCTTGGGATTACATACTAGACCCTGAGTATAAATTCTCAGAATAATATGAAAACATCTTTCTGCTTTACAGTGGCTTACTGTTGCCTGTGGTAGGATGTGCTTTACCACCCCTCTGTGACTTATTCTGAGGTTGGTGTTCTCCTTTGCATCTCTGGACTTTTCCCCAGATCGATTCTGCTGACCCTATGACATCTTCTGAGTCAAGGAGCCTGTTGGAACATGAAATAGGATCTGGATAAATGTTCTGGCTGCTGACATCAATGGTGAAATGGTAATGACCCCGCAGCTCCTTTCTGTGTCAGAATGACCCAAGTTGAGCATCAGTGAGGGACTTCACTCGTGTAGGGGTTTAACTGTGTGTGTTGGGAGGTTTAAAAGGTACCATACCTCCATCAAATGCCTCTAGAGGCTGTGATTTAATGGTAGGCAGTACTAGATGGAAGGTAGACTGGGGGGCAAAGATGAAAATCATCCATGAGGTGTCTATGCTGTTGTGTAATCCTAGCTCTTATGATGGCTGGATAAATATAGAGAATTTCCATCAATTAAGTCTGGTAGGTCAAGATGATAAGAACAGTGCAAGCTTCCAAGTGGTACTATGGAGTCTTCCATGTTCGGACTGGGTATACAAAGCCTCACTACTAAAAATATACATAATATATTCCCTCTCAATTCTTGGCTGCCTGTTTAGCAGAAGATCAGACCAGATTATGACAATGGTCCCCCTGAGCCTTAAACATTTATAAAGGAAGAAGTAGACTTTGCCAGGAACTTAAATGATTTCCTAATGTTAAATGAAATATCATTTAAATGTATGTATCATTTAAATGAAATATCATTTAAATGTATGGCAGGACTCTAACCTGTTCACCATTGGTTTAATACTTTGACATTAAGAGTCATATGGAAAAAGGAGTCTCAAAAATCAGAAGAAAAGATTTTGAAGAATCTGGTTGGTTTTTCACTTAAAGTTTTCTTTTCCCATATATGTTTTTGGGCTATTTTGGTCCAAAATTCAAAGCAGAATTGGGAAGCAGAACATTGGGAGACTAAGAAAGAACTTAATTCTCCCTGCATATCACTTTAAATGTGTTTGAGTTGAGGGAAATTGCACTAAAGAAAAAGTGGGCCTTTCAATTATGCTCTAAATCCCAAATATCTGTACATTGTCAAAACAGACTAGGTTTTATTTTATGCTCAGACTGTAGCATTAAGAGCCTTGGTTACTTGGTTTAAAAAAATAAAAATTAATAACCAACAATTTGAGTTAATTAGGTATGCTCAGTTCCTCTCATAAATTATACTGATTTATGTGAGTTCTTCAACTTTAATGGTTACATTAATAACTCACTACAAATTAACAATAATCACAAGTCCAATTGTGGAAATATCTTCCCACTGGTTACTTTAAGATTCAGTTTCAATTAAAGTGTTTGGTTCTTTTTCAATCAGCCAGGGCTTGGATCCTGCTCCTGGTGACATCACTGTAAATCTGGGGTGAGGTTTTTATAGAGTTAATGGCGTTACTCCAGATTTACATAGATCTTGCCAAAAGCAAAATAGAGTCCATCGACTAAAGCATTCCCTTATCTTCAAAGGGAATTGGTTTCATCTGTAATAAAATATCTCAGGGCAGCCTAGGCTAAGCCTCGTTATTTGGCTTGACTGAGCTGCTTTGTGTGAATGAACTTTTTTAGATTTGAGTCTAAAAGGTTGAAATACATAAGCAACCTTCCCTAGACTACACTAGAGCAGATCCAGGCTCTATAGAGCCTCTGCTAAGATGCTTTTCATTATGACAATATGTAGTTGAGGTTGCAAAAGTTTGTTGGGCTTTTCATAAGAACACATGTAGAAACTTGTATTTCCTAAATTCCAGAGGCTGACAAATATGATCAGAATGTAGCTAGAAACAGGCAGACATGAGGTGTTTGGGACCCTGTCCATGCTGGTCTGTTTTTGCAAGGGGTAGTTTTAGTTAGCTATATTCTCTTGCTGTTTATATAAAACTTTTGGTTTTTTTTACAAATATGGATCAATCAGTTACCTTATTGGTTTATTTTCTTAGTTAGTTTTCAAGTGCTCAAGAGGCAGAACTTCAAGATTCCTCAGTGAATAGTCCTTTGGTTTTAATTTACGTTTGTTGAGTTTAATGCTTGCTACAGTGTAGGGTATACAGTGTATACTTTTAGAATGTAGGAGTTCTGGCTTGGTTGCCACGTGGTTGGGCAGCAATACCTTTGTTTAAGTATCTACAGAAGGTATTGTTTAAGTATCTACAAAAGCTATTGCTATACTTTCCTTCAGGACACAGTAGGAACTGTGAGCCAATAAGTCCTGCATTAAAATATATGTCCTTCCTCAATCTGTTCAGTATCTTGGCACACTTCTTCCCCATTCCTGTACCTTGCTGCAAGAATAAGACAAAGTAGATCAAGAATTGGTTCACAGAGCCCAGGTTTTTTCTAGTGGAAGCTTTGCATCGTTTCCATGTATGGGAACATTGGCATGGTGCAGCTTTTCCCTCACTGTGAGGTAGGATGTGTGATACTCCTGGAAATGTGTGTACCAGTATCAGTGTAGGGAACATGGTCCTCTCAGAACTGCTGGGTGAGCGTAGATGGCTGCACCATGCAATGCACTGTCAGGCTGGAGAAAAGATGCCTGGGGGTAGGCTGCTGACACAATACAACCTTGTCAGAGCTCAGTATGCTTTGCAGATGAGCAGGCTGAGCTAGATCTAGGAACTCATAGCTCTTGCATCACAAGGAAGCTTGCAAGAATTTTTTCAACATATACATGAACAGTCATGGAATGAACAGGAGAGAATTCCTTTGATTTTGTGGGATCCACCTATCACTGTTAGGGAAACCTTTGTGTTCTCTGAATGTTTTGGATAAAGATGTGCTGTTTTACAGTCCTCTCTGTAAAGTTGCTGGGGACAACATTCATTTATAACTGGAAGTATTATGACAATGTCAAACCCCAAAATTTAGACTAAATATCAAAGAACTTAATGACAGCTAAATTTATTACAGTTAAGTCAGCCTAAAGAAACATCAGAAGGCCTGTAGCATGGGTTCCATACAACCATGATATACCCAAACCTGAAAGAATAACATGTGAGGAATAATCTTAGATTCTTGTATCTGAAAGAAAAAGAAAAATAACAGCAAGGAAAGTAAAACACTGGGGCAGAGGTCCAGAGAAGTTCAGGTATCTCCATCCTTAGTATGTAATTGAATTGCCCTTGTTGCACCTTGTGTGCTGCTGCTCATAGTATTCATCCAATTTTAGACTGTTTATGCCAGCAGGCCATGAAGTCATGCAGCTGTGAATCAACTCCAATAACTAGAGTAGGATCAATACCTAATTCTATAAAGAAATCCTCTTAAAAAGGGCAGGAGACCAAAGCTGGGATTAATAGAGTCTTCCAGTGTACACCTCCAATTGCACGTCAGAGAGTTGTCAGTATCCCTGATACAATTTACACTGCCTCAAAAACACAAACCTCAGCAAGTACAGAAAGTGAAAGCAGTTTTGGAATGATCTGTGCTAGAGTGATTCCATCCACAATAGGCCTAAGCTAACCCAAACTGATGCTTTTTATACAAATGATTATAAATAGAAGCCAAAATTTTGTCAGACCAATAGTGCAAACTTAACATATTGGCCCCCTGGTGTCATTTGAAGAAAATTAATGCAGGGGGCCAAAGAGACAGAGTCTGCAATATGTAATGCTCCAGAGACATAGCTGAGATTTTGTTCCTAGTGTAGCAGAAATAAATGCTCTTGGCAAGTCATAGGGGAGGAATAAGACATGCATAAGTAAGATTAATCAGTAAAGCCAGCATCTATCTCATGAGTCATAGCTGACATCAAAAAGGCCAAGGTTGTTGCATTTTAAATTTGTGCTACTACAGGAAAGGAAAATAACAAAGAATCTCTTGTGCAAATTGTGCTGTAGATGTGGATAACTGGGAAGCACTAGAGAGAATGGGGACGGGAGAAGGAGTGGGGGCTTCTCTTTCCTCCTTCAATAGAAAACTAAGTGTGAAATCATGGCCAGGTAAAATCACTGATAGTGCTGCTGTGGCTTTTAGCAGGGTCAGGTCCTGCACATGGTTTGTATATTCTGGGTTACAGTGGAAGGGCAGAATTTCTCAGCCTTTTCTTAGGTAAACTCTCATAAGGAATGACAACAGGCCAAAGAGCTTCTCTGTGCTGAAAATGCTAGATCTGTTAAATCAGAAGCAAGAGAATTTTTCCTCAGTGAAGGTCAAATAGGCTTTTGTGAGCCACTATTGTGTGGCTGAATAATTAGGGGCTGGGGAGAAAGAAGCAGAGTGTGCCTGGGTGTGCAGTTGTGGGCCCCAGGCTGCAGGTTCCCAGCTCACCTCCCCTTCCCATAGTAGGAGCAGAAGTGACCTGATACAGAAGTGCCTCTTTTCATGTGCACTGAGCAGTGTGTGCTGCTTTGCCTCCCCTTGCAGCAAACCACTCTGCTAGCTGTCTGCCCTTTCTGCAAGGACAGGGAGGTGTGAAGGACAGGAAAGGGGTTTCTGAAGCATTGTTCTCTCTTTCACTCCTAGATTTTCTGGCCCAGTCAAACTTTGTGATGGGCTAGACATGTTTTTGCTGTGCATCAAGGACAACTCTCGACCACGTCCAGAAGAAAGCACATCAGCAGAACCAAAAGGCATTCTTTCAGCCCACGAGATAGACATGCTTTGTCTTGCCTTTTTTAAAGATTGTTGAATGGGAGATACAAGGTCTTCATCTGTTTACTGCTTTTTTCCCCACTGATCTCTTCCCCCTCAGTTTACTGGGTCTTACTTCAGAGCTTAGGGAAATTGTCAGGCACAAGCCACCCTCACTGGTAATAAGAAAGGGGGCAATGCTTTCAGCAGAGAAGAGATGACTGTCAGTTGATGGAAGCACTGCACTTCCTCCTGGAGAATCACATTGTGAGCTTCTCCCCAGATCATGCAGCTCAGTGGTGCTCCCACATGGGCCCAAGCCTTCAAGGCACAAGCTGGCTCTGTTAGTTTTGTGGCAGCGTTTGTCTAGGCAGATTCCCCCAGGATTGAAATGAGAGACCTCCTGTGCTAAAAACACTTGGGTCTGTCCAGATTGAGCTAAAGTGGGGTCTGCAATTAAGGTTTGTAATGGCTTATATCCTTGGGGAAATGATCACAGGGTTCAGGACATGGGTGGACAAAGGCTGGCCAAGCAGTTAAGTGGCCACACGGGCGTTAAGTGTTGAGAATGCTGGGCACCAGGGCAGGAGGGTGAGTGGATGGGGTCCCCATTTCATTTGCATGATATGTAAAGCACTGTGGAAGAACATGTGTTGCTGCAGTATCAAAAACAAGCTGTTAAGGTGGAGTTTTGTCTTGCTCTCTGTGATTACAATGCTAATCTGCTCCTCTCTGGCAGAGGGAAGTCTAACACTTCAGGACATTTTCCCTTTTTGTTCAAGTACATTATTCACTTGCCAGTTTCCCCAGAACAGGAAAACAAAGTGGTACCCTAATACAGTTTAGAGATCAACGACTGCACAGGCAAAATAGGGCTCAGTGGAATTGAAATATCATTGGAAAGCATACCCTGCTTGCACCACAAACTCATTGTGAGAAGCATTTCGAAAGGGTTTTGGATTCTGATGCCAGTAAGGAAGAAACCATCACCCACATGGTCCTACAAGATGGGGAAGAGCTGGAAGGTGCAGCAGGGCTGGCAGATGAGCCAGTGGTAGTGCCAGCAGGCTGAGCAGCCCCAGCCAGCTGGCCAGTCTGAGCCTGGGGGCCTGCTCATGTTTTGGCTGTGGCAGAGTGCCAGGCTTGCTCCCTGCATGTGCATTTACAAGGCACCAGTGCCCAGTTTATTTGGATACAAGGGGATGCTTTCTGAGCACTGCACCCAAACTGGCATGCAGATAGAGAGCTTTATAAAAGCAGCTAGCCTTAAGGCGAGCTCTTGTGTGTGTGGGAGCTGTTGGTGTAGGAATGTGCTAACTGTCTGCTGCTCACTCATTCATATTAAGTATTTTAAATAGAAAGTGCAGATGAGAGTGACTGGCTGCCAAATGCATTGCTAGATAAAAGATGGAAAGATGGAGTTAAAGGTGAGGTTGTGTATCAGTCATTTATTGGTTAAAATCATGCTGTAATTGTCTATGCAGTTCCAGGAACTTCCAAATGCATGTTATGTTGGCAAGACAATCTGTCATGTTAAGAACATGCAGTTAAAGCTGTTTTGTCTTCTAGTAATGAGGACGAAAACATGATAAATACGGTAGGTCTGGACTGAAAAATCACCATCGCCCAGCCCTGCCTTGGCAAGTTGTGAGAAGAAAGTCCCACTCATATGGTTAACACATGGATTTGTGCAGTGAAGGGACCTGCTAGATACCCTGAAATTTATTTTAGTCTCTGAAGAGCCACTCTGTGCTCCTTGGAGGGAACAAATGGATGCCTATGAGTGCTGATAAACTTTCCTGCTCCTGGAGTCCCTGCATAGTGCAAGTGCCTTGGGACAGAGTACTTGCCCTGGGTTAGAAAGTTCAGTGACTTTTGCCTCCCTGTTTTCTGGTCTAGCTTTGTGTTGCCTCATAGGAGAGACATCCTCTGCTCTGCAGCTGTCATAACACTTGCAAACCACCCACTTTTCACAGGAGCAATTACATGTAACCCAACCCCTTGCTGTGTATGCAAGCTGATCTCTCCCACTGCCCTAACTCCAGAATCCCTTTGTTTTGCAGTGCTGTCACCTCTGTAGCAATTGCAGCAAACCAGCTTCATTATTTTCCAATTTGTGCTCTGGGCTCTGAGATCTCAGACCTGCTGGCTTTCTCCCAGTGGAATTCCACTTAGGCAGCTCAGACAGGGTGCTTTTTGCTGGACATTCCCTTGCCTGCCTCTTTTGGAGTAACTTACAGGCTGATTTATCTTTCTCCTAATTGTGTCAAGTTATTTGCAGCCATAACTTTTGCTTCTGATTTAATTGGCTCCTCTCTACCCCATAGCAGAAATTTGCCATAGAATTTACCTTATTTGTGCTGATTTATTTTAGCACTTGTTGCAATTTACCATGGCTTGCCTTTCCATTCCTGCACTGCCACATCCCCTACTGTGTTCTGTGCCAGTTTGAATGAGGATCATAGGGAAGAGCCCTGACAAAAGAGGACCACTCTCTCCTATGAAATCCAGTTTTGTATTGTTTCCTGTGCTTTTAAATTAGAAAATTTGCTAGGGTGGCCAGGCCTTTGGGGCTGCAGTTGTTGCCACTGTCAGACATTCTTTCTAATCCAGTGTTTAATTTGAGCTGAGATGTTCTGATTGGTTGGTTTTTGGTTGCTCTGAAGTTTGACATTTGTACCCACTCCAAAATTAGCACCCCTCCTGAAAAAAAAAAATTAAAAAGTCCAAACACAGCCATTAACATTTTTCTTTATAGAAAAAAATATATACTAAATATTTATGATTGACCAAAACAGATTTTCTGTTTCTCTGGAAAATTCCATTTTAGCTCAAACCAAAACACAGTCTGTGCTGGTTATTTAATTCCTTGATATCACAGATAGGAAAACTAACAAGGAAAATTAACAATTATGGGTGATAAGTTTTATTTTTCCAACTTTGTACAGCTTCTGCAAAAAGTTTTTGGAAAACTACTGGAGCTGGAAATGCTCCAGAGACCGTATGTGATAGAAATGGTCCTCCTGTGACTCACAGGAGGAACTGCTTGGGCAGTTCAGAGCCTTTCTCATGTCCAGTCAGGACCTGAATCACTGGATTTGCTCTGGGAAGCCGATCTTTGTTACCTGCAGCAGTGTCTTTGCTGTGGGGCTGTGTGCCTCTCTTATGTTTGTACCACAGCCCGGTCTCTCTGACTTTGCTGGGGGTGGACACTGAGTGAGCCCTTTCAACCTATTTGACTTCTAATGAGCTTTTCCAGGAGAGCAACAGTGCCACAGAGTTTGGTGGTGACCTGGGTCAACCTCCCTGGGCAAAAGGACAGCATTAATTTAATTTTTGTGTATTCATGGTGCTTTTAATAAACACAACTGGCAATTAGGCAAAAGGTAGTGAAAAGGTATTTAAGATTTCTTTCCTGTTTCTGTAGCCAGAAGTGTTAGCCAGCTCTAATGAAAGTGTTCCCCCGGGAGATGTGTTTTGCAGTTAGAAGTAGGATTCATAGGCCAGTCCTTGAAATCTAAGCTTGGGCATCTAAACAGAGATACCCTAAAGATAAGACCAGCTTGGAGTAGGAATCCTCAGAAACATAATTCTGCAGTCAAAAATACTTTCTGGATAAACCAGTCATCTATGGGGTTGCTGACAGAGTGTCACAGAAATAAGGCACAGATGTAAGCTAACCCTCTCCTGTCCCTTCTGTGCAGACACCCAGGGCAATGCTGTTGTGTGCATGGAGAGAAAGAGGCTGAAGGGCTGATGAATTTACTCTGTGCCATGCACAGCCAGCCACAAGGTGCCAGTTTAACACTGGTTTCACCAGTGTGGGATGCTGCTCATTTGTGGGATGGACCTTTGGGTGGGGGGGTCAGTGGTTGTCTAAAGCCAGAATCAGAAAACGCTGGTAGCTTGGTTGTGCCATGAAATCACCAGACCCAGAGGTCATTGGGGAAGGTGGGGAAGAAAATGACATTGAAATAAAGAACTGGGACTGTTGTGCTGCGCTCCCCTCAGCAGTTGGCCCTTGGGTGGCATTCGTTCGAGCCAAAATTTCTGTGGGACACGTGAAAGAGCTGTCCCCGGACGGGTCTCTGTGAGATGGCTGCAGTGTCCCTCTGCCGGCAGGGCTGCGTGCGCCGGGCACATCCTGCGGTGCAGAGCTGGGAGCTGCCTTCGGTTTGACTCTAAAAAACGAGAAGTTGGCAATCCAGCCATTCTTCTGGCCAATAGATGGTGCTCTCCAGCTGATTTTCTGTCTTGAGTTGGAGTTTGGCAACAGTTTCAAGCAAGTCCTTTCTTATTGTTAACTCCAGTAAATCTTTTCTGGACTGGGTTGAACTTCCCAATTATGAAACTCAGAGCAGGCTTTTGGAAACTCTTCAGAACAGGCCTGATTGACTAGGCAGATTTTTTTCCATTTGCAATTAAGATTTTATATAAACTTAAACAATGGTGAAACAACAAAACGCATCGTGCTGCATGTACAGTGTGCTGCTGGCAGCCTGAGAGCTTAGAACTCCTAAATTATACAGTGATGACCCAGTGCCAAATAGGAACAGAGCATGTTCATAAACATGCTATCAACTAGGAACACAGCATGCTTTTAAACTCCCTGAAGCCTTGCATAATGTCATTGTGACAAACTAATACAACCAGGTGGTGGGTAGATCAGAGCAGGATAGCTCCTTCCTGGCATTTGGGACCCTTGTATTTGAGACAGAGTTTCACAGCTGATTTGAGCTCCGTGGCAGCTGTGCTGTGGGTGAACAGGGTGCTGTTGTTCACCCCTCTGCTGCTGAGTGGGTGTTTGCAGTTGTTATGCAACTGCTTCTCAGTTTTACCTTATTTGTTAAGTTTTCTTTGACAGTATTTTGTTTAACAGACTTTTGTTGAGAACTGTGTGTGTCTCTTGCTCTTGATCTTGCTTGTGTCATCTCCTCTTGTTACTTCTGCCAATTCTACTGTTTGTTGGGTCCACCTGTGACCTGATTCAGTTCACTAATTTGGTGAATGTTATCTGTGGAGAGTGTGAGCAGAATCCTGTCACTCTTTCAGCAGCAATGAGCCCAGGAATCGGTTTAGTTTGCTGAGAGAACTGCTGTCAGAACCTTCAGGAATGATGTTCACACTGAGGTTGACAGCAGTATTCCACCTGACACAGATTCCATAGAAGCTGGCATCCAGCTGGATTCCAGTTTTGCACATGGTTTTGTGACACAGCCCAGGTGTAGGTTTTGTCCCTCCTTGGTGTTAAGCATACCAATATGTGCTTCAAACAGCTAACTGTTGTCTGAGTATGTCACCCTTAGGAAAGGAATATTTTAAAGGACTCACAGCTGCTTATGGGAGGGCAGTATATCACAAGGGAGAGATGCATTGCTTCAAAGACAATGCTCTGCAAATGCTACATCTGAGATTAACTTCCCAGCTGTCTCTTGATTTACTTATAATCAAGGGCATGTGAGCTGCAACTTCCTTTGCTCTTCCTTGTCAGAAGGACCTGCTTAATGCAAACCTAGGAAGTATGACAGGACATTTCTTTATGCATTGCTGGTGGTTTATGTGGACAGCACTCACTTGAGTCACTCTGTTGGAGTTGTGGAGCATATCCTCCTGTGTTAGCTCAAGAGGAGTATCCAATGTGTTCAATCTGGCAGGAGTTTCGTATTAACTCCCCTTCCCCCAAAAGTGTTATCACAACCATCTAATACGTTTTTCTGGATATAAAATCTTTCCCTGATTACTGAACTGAAGGGAACATGACAGCAATTTGTTCCGGTTAATAACCAGGAGGCTTAACTTGAAATAAGTTGGAGTGAAAGCAAGATTAAACCAGATGCAGAGAGAACAGAGTTGCAAATTATTGAAGAAGTTCTTGAGGTTTCTTGTGCTGATTTTTCTTAAAAACTAATGTATGTTGAGAATGCTCTTCAAATCTGTGGTACTTTCTTCTTCCACTGTGAAAGCACAGTTATGCACTGCTGAGAACAGGGAAAAGCCTTGCTTTGAACAGCATGTGTGGGAGCACATGGAGATGGTTGGATTGCACCATTATATTTCTGGAATGGGCTTTTCAGTGGCTGTTATAAGCCAGNAAACTCAAGAGTCAATAAGGAAATAGTCAATAAGGAATAGTCAATCTTGGGTTTTGCAAGACTGTTTCTGGTTCTTGTAGCCTGTATTAAATTATGAACTCAGTTGAAGCACATAGATTTATACCTTAGTTTCCATATGTTTGCAAAAGTAATAGATCACAAGGAAGTCCAATAGTTATTCTTGATTTTTTTTTCTGCAGGGTGTTGTCTGCTTGTTTTCATGGCCAGAATGTTTTCATCCACCTGATTACTTGGTGATGTCCTAGAAGTAATTTGAATGATTCAAGGACCAAGAATATGAATTTATTGAGGTGAAGAGGGAAAATCTTCTACACTGTTAAGTCTTGCTTGTGTTATGCTTTCCATGTTAGGGAGCATCAGTAACATATCCTGGAAGAATCTAAAGCACGGATCCTTGCTAATGGCAAAGCCTGCTCTTGGTGCAGTTGCACATTGGAGTTTCCATTAACTGCAGCTGTGCATTGGTCTGAGGCACGAGGCTGGTCACCAGCTAGAATCAGGAGAATCTGGGGAGGCTCAGATCATCTGTTCAGAGGCAGATGTTAACAGCAGTGTGTAGATCCAGAAGCCAGAGGGTGTTGACAGCTGACTTGGGGGTGTGTCTAACAGCCAAATTTTTCTAAAGTATTGGATTGATGCCAGAAAGGGAACCCCAGCTCTGGTTGTCTTAGCAGCACATGAGACCAGTGCTTAGCTCTGTGTATATTTGCTGTTACCTTACAAGTTCACTGGTGCTGCTGTTCTGTGTCAGAAAGTTTAATACATCCCAGAGCAGCCCGTCGGTGTCTGGGTACTGGAGGCTGTGTGTCCACTTTGCAATGTTTATTGCTGTGAAGCTGAGTGGGTGGTAGCCACAAGAAAGAGGCTTCACTGAAATCAGGGTGGTTTTATGTTTTTCTGACATACTTCTTTCTCATGTCTAATTCAACAGTCTAAAAGCTTCTCTCACTGGAATATGGTTTGGGAGGCATGGGGGCACATCCATCTTCTCATGAACCTCAGTCTTGACAGAAATTCACATGATGGCTGACACAGACTGGCCAAGAAGGCTACAGAACTCTGCCTTCCAGAAAGTTGTGTATAAGCAACAGCAGCAGATAATTTAAAACCAGCAATTTTATTTTCTGCCACTGGATCTCCATTGAGGGTAATGTAGCTACTTGTCTTGCCAGCCCAACCACAATTTGTCCTGGTGGGATCTAGCCAGCATAGAGCATTCTTGGTCTCCATGGACTCTGCTAGCTCAGATCCTGTCTCAACTCACAAGGTTTTATTGCTATCAACAGATTCAGACATTTTGTTTAATCATCTATTTTTTTTTGCTAGACAGGTGGGAATGGCCAGGATTACTTGGCTGCTATGGATCTTCCATTTGCCAATTATTTATATTAGTAGGCCTGCAAAAACCATAGTTTAGCAGAGCATTCTTTCTTCCAGCTCATTAAACCACTTAGCATTGCATTACTCTCCAGTTCACATCATATATATATAATAATCTGACCATCTCTATTTGTCAAGACTAAACTTTTACTGAAACACAAACCAACCATAGCTTATTCACCATTAGCAGTACAGACTATTGTATTTATGTAACAGGAGGAACATAAATCTAGGTGGAAGAACTTTAGGAATGCTGTGGGAAAAGAGCTTTTACAGTGAGGCCATCTTCTACTGTACATTTGAAGTGGTAGCTCAAGAAATAGGTATCAAGCAAAAGGAATTCACTGTCCCTCAGATCCTTGGAAGTCCCAGCAGCTCCAGGCAAGGCCATGAGTAGAAGTGTGATCCTTTCACTCATGTAGTGGCTGTTTCTGCTGCTCTCTGTGCAGCATGGTGTGGAGGCCAAGACAGGAAGGGTGGAAAGTGAAAGAGACATGGCATTTATCTGTGGGCATTCTGTATGGTGGGGGAGATGTTTTCTGCAGTGTGTGTGTAATGGCTATTGAATGATGCATGCTGAAAAAGTGGTTTTCAGAAAGCTTCATGGACTACAGATTCTGCAGTGGTCATGAAGATTTGTTTCCTGAAATTACATTTTCCCCACTTTGTCCATCCACTCTTTGGGAAAGAAACCAAAAGATTTCTAATATTGCTAAGAAGCTGCCCATGCACATAGGAAATTAAATTTGTTAGTGGGATCTGCCTGTTGTGATAAGAATGGCCTAATTCAAAGGGGTGTGGTAATTCTGTGGCTCATTTGGTGAAATGGCTGTTCTCTTTTCCTTTAGTCTGCCTCATCTGGGGCCCTCTGAGCATCTAAACAACTGAGCACATTCACTTGGTAGCCTTTGCTGCAGTTATAGCTCAAAGTTGTTTGGAAATAATTTTGCATGAGAGTTTGTATATAAGGTAGAGTTGAGAGCAGAAATAAAACATGAGTGACCTGCAGTTGAGAGCAGACTGGGATGAGAGCTGTGTCCGGGGAAAGGACTCTGATATTGACATCTGTGACACAAGCAGAGGCTATTAGGTGTCCTGGACTGTTGAGGGAGTCTGTGCTCTCCTTCAGTACAGTGGCTCAGATTAGTGCTAGACATAGAAACCACCAGGGAAGTATAAAGAAATAGTCAGTCATATATCCAACTATGCTTTAGAGAGGGCATTTAGATAGGGAAGGATAAGGGAAGGTGCAGCTCAGAGTGCGTCTGGTTCAAGGCAATTAAGAGACAGCTGGGAGGTTAGTGTGGTCTGTTGGAGAAAAGGGGAGTATGAGGAACTGAGTAGATGCAGGGAATATTTTGAAGTGTAATGCTTCTTCTTGATTCCCTCCATGCTTCCCTCCTCTTCCCCAGGGTCAATTCTACTGGCATTGTTTTCCAACAGAAAATCTAAAGTTCAAGAAAACTACATTTTCCAACAGTAGGATACTGAATAGGTACCACAGTGGCCTGGCTGCCTCTGCAACTTGACCCAAAAAACAGTCAGAGTTTACTGTATCACTGTAAAATTTTTGGCTCACGTTCAACTTTTCTCTTTCTTTTCTAAAAGGGGAACAGGTCATTTTCAAGAGGCAGTGACTAAGTCACCAGCCTTGTCTTTTTACAGTCAGTCCAGCATCCCTGGGAAGCATTGCCTGACCTAGCTCCATGGTGGCTGAGAAAATACAGAGGCTTTTTTAAATACAGAATGTGATGTCTCATATGTTTCAAGCTGCAGTTTTTCTGGTACAACAGAAATACTCTGTGGGGACAAGTAAGCTGTGTAATTTTTAAGTAAGATTAATCAATGTCCTTTGCTCCAGCTCACTGAGCCATTCTTCACCTTCAGAAACACCATGCGGTTGCAATCTGCTCCCCAATTCATCCTATGGCTGGTTCATGACAGGTCTCCAAACCTGCAGTACATCATCAGCTCTGGCAGTGTGTGGGTAAACATCCTCTGAGAAACTAAAGCATGGGCCTGAAGGAAATGCCCCGTTTTTTGGTTGCTGGGGGAACCAGAGAGCTGTTTAATCTTTCATTTCCTACATGAGAAGTGGTCAGCTGTGACCCAATGTTACTGTCATCTGTTTGCTGTTTGCTAAGCCTGGTGTCTGAACTGGAAGTGAAAGGGATGCTATGCAAAACGATCTTTGGCTTTAGCAAGAGCAGAATTAGGACAGCTGAACTGGAGATCCTAGATCAGAGGATGCCAGAAGGGAATGTAGCTCTTCTCTGCAGCTGCCTTCATGGTATCTACAGTCTGACTTCTGGGAAAGGACCTTGGCTAATATGTAGGAGGTGTCTGTGAATTAAAAACAGTATCAGAAAGGCCAGGCAGGCCTGGCTGAAATGTTGCCAGTGTTGGTAGTAGGGTGGCTTCTGTTTCAGTCACTTGGAGAGGTGTCCTGTATGATTTAACTTCACAATGTGATGTTGCCATGGCTGAACTGTGTGTGATGTTCAGAAAAAAGATATAGTTTTGAGTGAGAGAGCAAGACACACTTTAGGCCTAGGTTTATGAGATCAGTAGCTGTTTCTATTGCCACGTGTTTGCAGCTGCCTGGCACGGAGTAAGCACTCAAGACTTGCTAGAGGTTGCAGAGGTTAGAAGCTGTTGGGAAGGCTCTGAGCTGCCCTGGGTGGTGGTGTGGGAGCCAGGCATGCATGTGCTCACGCACACACGCTGGCCAGCATTGCAGCAGAGGTTCCCAAAGGGCTGCGCAAAAAATAACTTGTAAGAGGAAACGGTGTTGTTGAGAATATTTTCAGAATGCAAAATAAACTCTGATCCAAGAGAAGGTATTGCTTTGGAAGGAAGCCAGAAAGCAAATACAGCCATGACCTGCAATGACCACAGCTTCTCTCCTGATCCTGCCTGCCTTCTGGCCTTCTCAAGGAGTGCAGTACTGATTAAAGAGAAGGCCAGCCTGTTCTCTTCTTATTTATCCCTGTAGTGAAAAGATCAGACCGACAGGATACTGGGACTGAACAGTGTCTTGGCTTGATTAATAAACAGCCTGGCAAAAAAAAATCCCACCCTGCACTTACAAGCTTCCTCTTGTAGGGAGGGAGAAGGAATGCTGTAGACAAATGTGCTCACTGAACAAGAGCAAAACATGTAAGATCTGTCACTTCTCCAAATACAAATTCACTGTCCTCATTCAAGGATTTTATTTTAGTAAGAAAAAGCCATTTTTATTAAATTACTTCAAAGTTATCTTTAAGATTCACAAAAAAGGGGAAGTGTTACAGGATTCATTCAGGATTTTTTCCTAGGAGTAAACCAGTCTGTAAATATTATGCAAGCAACTTCAATCTGCTCATACTGCTGGAGTCAAAGCAATGATGTGTCCTGGTAAACAGACTGATGCACCATTCTTTGTGATCAATGAGATTCTTCCTCTTGATTGAACAAGGCTTAGACAATATCTTAGCTCTTTTAATTAAGAGTGGAGGGGAAAAAAGGCAAGATAAGAAACACCTCATTGGAAGCAATTAACTTGGTGGAAAACTACAACACTGTAGTAGCACATCTCAGCCCCTTGAATTGCTTGAAGATACTCCATCTGAAGTCATTAACAGTGTTCTTTCTGAAGCAGCAATATTCCAGTTTTGATGATACATGTTCTGTCTGTCTGAGCCACTCCTCTACTGCTCTTCTGAAAGGTGGCCTTCACTGGAGAACATCCAACTTCCACAAAAGTTAATACTCCTTGGCCTTCAGTTGTGCCCAGTAGTGGGTGCTCCATCTTCCAAGGCTTTTAGAGTTGACTCTCCAGTGCTCCATCACTGGAAGAGGTGGGAGGTGACTTTTCAGAAAACCTGGACTTAGGCTTGCATATTTTAGCTTTGACTGGCTTTTGCACCTCCAGACAGATCTCAGGAGCAGGACAGAGCTGTACCTAGTGGTCAGAGAGGGACTTGGAGTTAGGAAGGGTGGTGGAAGTACTTCTAGTGAGTATGTGAAATAGTTGTTTCGATAAGACACCTTTAAAAAAGATAATCTCAACATGAGCAGTTTTGTCTTGATGACAGCACAGGTGGGTCAGGCAGAGTGTTTTGTCATCTGTGTTCTGGGAGTTAATGACTTCAGGGCCCTGACAAAGAGCACACACCCAATTTTATTGGAACTAATTAGCCACCAATGCAGCAGTGTGTTCAAAATTATGTATTCCTCTCACTGAGCTCAAAGAGCTGCCCTTGTTTCACATCTGTGTCTGATTATGCCTCTTGAACTCTAAGGCAGCTGTCTTACAGGTTCATTTTCTGTAGGAACTCAGGAAATTACTCAGGAAAGCCACTGACACTACCTACCACTTACTGCCAGATCTCTTTCTCTCCTCATGTGAAGAAGCCTATTACTGGGAACTGCTGGCACACAGTGTGGCCCATGGCAGCCCAGCAATTAGAGTGGAATTTGTAAAGAATGATTGCAAGGGGCTCTAAATGTTACCAATTGATGCGTGTTCTTTTGGCTTATGGAGGAGTCCCCAAAGACTCTGGCCCTTCCCTCTCACTGGCAAATAACAAGGGATTCTGCAAATCACAGTGAGATCACAATGGGATTGATTAGGTGTAAGGGAGATAATATATGAAGGAGGATGTAAAGTGATACTTGCTTGCAGATCATTAGTATAGTGAGGGACTTGATTGTTATAATATTGACTCAAAATGTTGGCATTGGTTTTTCTGCATGAAGCAGCCTTTGAAATACTGCAAAAATGACTGCTTCTCTTTTTATTCCATTTTAATATAGAAAAAGATAAGTGACTTGGAGCAACTGAAACCTGAAACTCATTCGTTGTCTGGTTATTTTCCTGATAAAAATGAATTGAAGGACAAAAAGTGATTTCTTAAGTGCTTTGCAAGAAATATACAGTAATTTCTTCCAAAGGGCATGTAGCCCACCAGAGCTGACTTGAATGAGAATTTAGGGCTTCTGATGGTGTTGGTTAACTCACCCCTTTCATTCTCAGTGTAATGGTTTGGGCTATGATTTCATCTGATTTCAATGCTAAGAAAGAGTCAATCATGCCAAAACTTGTATAGGAAGCAGACAAAAACAGGTGTTTCTTGAAATGGTGTTGGTTTATTGAGATATTTTATTCATTTATTCAACATCCCAGCAAAGTTCTACAGTCACTGTGCTACTGAAGTTGCTTGGTGTTTGGTTTAAACACCAAAGTCTTGTTTTTCTGGTAAAAGGAAACATTTTTTTTTAAAAGCACAGCATTGTTTGTTTGTACATCCTTGCCAAATAAGCTTTGGTAACTTTTCTCATGTGTTTTCTTCTTGATTTTGGCACTCTGTAGCTATGACAATGCTCTGTGATTCAGAAGAGAAACAGCACTCTGGCAGTGTAACCCTCCAGGCTGAGGAGGTGTCTGGAGACATGTCATTTCTTACTGCAGTGTGTGATGTTTAGCTGCAGAGATTCGTATGTGTGTCAGAATAGGATCTGCTTTTCTGGCTCGTTCTACCTCTTTGACTTTCATTCCCTTTTGGCACATTGCAGTGCATATCTCTGTGTTAAAATTGCTGCAGTCTTGGGCTGGAAAAAGGTGAGTTAGGGCTGTACCCTCAGGGACAGCAGAGGAAAGCTGATGTTTGCATGGCTGGCTTTGCAGACTGTCCTTAGCATGACCAGAACTGGAGAGAGATGTCAGGGGATGGGGCAATGACACACACACACCTCTGCAGAGGAGGAGGTGAAGGTTTCAGGCTATGAAAGTCAGGCAAGAAAAGAAAGAGGTATGTCCTTGGAGGTGTCTGGTGACTTGCCTGATCAGAGGCTGTGTAGACCAGAGGAAGGCAAGCCCAAGTGCCCAAAGAAGAGGTCCAAAAGAAAACAGTGTTAGTTGACCTGTGTGTGTAACAGATGCTACAAGCAATAATGTCTCTACTGTTTGGGTTGAAAGTGTGTGTTTAAATCCTTCTCTTACTTCTTTAGTGGTGCAGGGGCTCTACCAGGAATAGCTCCTCCTGCCCTACCTGTATGGAGCCCTGTGTACCACACCTTGGCTGTGTGCATGGTTATGGTCACTTTCTACAGAGACAGGGGACTCCTGCCTCCCTGTGTGATGTGCTGAGCCCTACTGGGGTCAAGTAAAGGGAGAAACATAGCAAAAAAGGTTTTGTGCATCCAGTAACAGTTATCTGGCTTTTAAAGCTTTCCAAGAATTCCTGGAAGCTAGAGAGCTGAAATCAACCAAGTCTGAGCACTGGACAGATGCACTGCAGTGTTTGGGTTGGTTTCTTTTTTCTCCCTCTCTTTTAATTTAAAAATTATTTGTTGGAGGAACAGACTAAATTAAATCAAATTGCCAAAAGACCACAGGGGAGCTCTACAAGATCTTTCTTAAACTGAGTACATAAACTTTAGCTCCCATTGGTTGGGCAACTTTGGAGTCTTTAATCTTTGTTGCTGTTTATTTTCCATAGCTGTCACTCTCTGTAATTCTAATTATTGGTTTTGTTAGTGGAGTCATGAAGTGTCCTGCTGGCTCAGAGGCTGATGCATGGGAACCTTAAATTGACTGACTGAATCGTGACAAGTGCATATCACTCCAGTCTCCACAAACTCCTCTGCAGGAATTGAAACAGCCTTAACAATTATTTGGCCAGCTGAAAAGGAGACAGTACCAAAATTAATAAAATGTGTTTCTGTAAAGCAATTTCCTTTGCCTTTCCCTGTCCTACTTCCCTACTTCATTTCACCTTTTGTCCCCTCAGAAGTTAATTTTAAAATTAAAGAATGCATGCTACATGATACAGCTTTGGGCTTTTAAGTGAGCCTAGAGCTGAAATCAGAGAGGCAGTGGGAATTCAGTTTGACCTCAGCACTTGCAAAGCATGGAGCAAGCACACAGACACTGTGCAGTCACCCAGGTGAGCTGAAGAGCTGGTGTGACATCGCAGATGGCCAAAGGTTGCTGGGTGGACCTGGATCTACCCGCTCAGTGTGTGATGTGCCCTTCCTCTGCAGGCTGTGCACCTTGCAGTGCACACCAAGACTGTCCAGAGGGTGCTGCTTTTCTGGTAGTTTTTCTTAAGCTCCATGCAAATAAAAATATTTCAGGCTCATTTTAGAGTTCCCTTCAGAGAAACAATCTTATCTAAAACAGTCTTCTACATTTCCTTGCAGACTTGGAAGAGAAGGTTGAGGACTAAGTGTGGTGCAAGGGAAGTGGGAGTTACATGGCATCTTCTTGGGATGAGATCCTTTATTGCTGACCAAATACCAGTAGAGAAGATGAAGACAGGATGGTGTTGACGTCACATGTGAGGGTTCAGGAAAGCTGCATTGGATGATGGTGACAAAGAGTAAGGAGGCTTGCAGCTCAGAGGATCACTGGGTCACAGCTTCACAGTGACCTTGACATTGATCCCAGCACTCATTGTGGACATGCTGTTGACTTAGGAGCCCAGCCTGTGCTCTCAACTGTGGTAGGGGTTGGTATACATGCCTGCATGTTGACTTTTGCAAATGCTAACAAATCCCATAATCTTACAGTCTGCCTGTGTTGATGGTGTGCTGCCAAATTTAGAAAGCTCCTACTAGTCCAGGAATTAATACTAGTGTGACAGGCATTTAATTATCACATGGAACTGCTATGATTGTAAGCAGGCAGGGCCAGAGATGTAAATCTGAATGAATATCTCATCCATGGACAGTTATTTGCCTCATGTATCAATGTGACACACCAAATGCTTTTAAAGACTCAATGTACTCATATGTCTGGATGCAAATGAGTTCTTGCCTGTCTGTACTTCCCCTCTTGGCCACAGCATGAAGATATTTGCTAGGCTCAGTCCATCATACTAAAATTGCCTGGGTTGTCCTGGCTGTGTCTCCAGCTGTTCACCCCCATGTGGGTAGCTGTAGCCTGCCATTTTTGCACTTCATTGCAAGCTTAGCCACTGGCTCCAACAATTTATCACCCATTTCTGGTACAGGGCAGCTTAGCAAAGAGGACTTTACAACAGCTAATGTCTGCATCCCACTCACAGTCCCGTGTCAGGACAAACAGGATCCCACATTTACTCCTGCTCTGGTGGCTGTATCAAGTAGGCTTGTTAGTTATTTTCCTGTACTACCAAAGCATTTAGGGATTCTCAAGGACTCTGAGGGTTAACCAACAGTATTCTGGATATCTGCAAAGAACTTTTACCTGAGATTAGTTATTTTCCTTACTTATGTGTTGAACATGAATAGCCCTAGGCAAGCTGTGATGAAGAGCAGGCTGGACAAATAACTAATGCTGCCAATATTGACCCAGAGCTCCATTTAGCTTTGCAACCCCCTTTAAAAGGAAGCAATCAAAACAAATCGCTGTGAGATCCTGAAGGCT
Source organism: Leptocoma aspasia (assembly GCA_013399835.1). Taxonomy (NCBI): domain Eukaryota; kingdom Metazoa; phylum Chordata; class Aves; order Passeriformes; family Nectariniidae; genus Leptocoma; species Leptocoma aspasia. The sequence goes on along the minus strand of VXAX01005064.1, from coordinate 471,932 downwards.
GCTTGTTTGTTTTTTCACATGCTGCTCAGCTTGGGAGGTGAAAATACCCATCAGTTTGATTTCCTCTTTCTCAGACATTGGTCAATTCTTGATAGCTTTGCATTTTCAGTGCTGGAAGGGCAATGTTGAAATACTCCTCTAAGAGATCATGAAAAACATTCTAGTTGAAGAAAGTTTGGGACAATTTTTAAAGAGGGTTTTTTTTGTGTGTTTTCTTTTTTTTTTTTTTATTTTATTGTTCCAGGTCACACTGCTGAGCTTTAGGATTTTTTTTAATAACTGGGCTATTCCTACGTGTGATTATCACTCATCACCTCTGGTGATGCACAAATTGTCTAGCAGGTAATTTTCCTGAAAAAGAAAATCTGAAATCTACCAAGTGGACTTTGGAAAGCTTTTGCAGCATGGTGGTGTTTTCTAGACAGTGGTATATAAATGCCATTTCCAAGTGTGACTGCTGTTATTATTCCCAGATGTTCCAGCCCTTTAGTTGCCTAAATATAGCTATTGGTGAGGAGTTTTAGGCTTTCAGGGCAGAAGGTCAGCTTGAAAGGGACTCAGGGTTGTAAAGTAAGCAATTTCTGGATTTTCAGCCTTATCAGCTCTCACTTTGAGTGTGATGGGAAAGCCTTTAAGCTGCTTTTGTCAAGCTTGGGAGATAAAACTGGTGTTTCTGGGGTCTATCTCATAGAAAAAAATGCTAAGGTGTGTGTCAGTTTGGGACACAAGTTCAATTGGTGTAAATTTGTCCCATTGTATTGACATAGTAGAGCTAGTGTGATTTCCTCTGTATACTTCTGGTGGCATCAGTAGTAGAATTTTAACTTTAAATAGGAAATGTCAAAAATACAGTCACCTCCCCATCTTGCCATGTGGGGAAGGAGCAAGCGAAGAGATAATGCCTTCATTGGAGCCAGAGCATTGACATCCTTCATTTGAAGAAACAAGCCTAGGTTCACACGGGGTCAGCAGCAGAACTTTGGATTTCAGTGAGTCTGAGGGGATGCTACACTCAATCTGATGAGCTACAGCTTGATCTTGTGTCCCACTTCAATATTTATGTACTGAAGGCTCTTTGTTTAATGGCAAATATTGTCCTTGTCCCATCACGACTGTCATGTAGTCATCTGTGTTAGCTAAGCTTGCACCTTTTATGTGTCCTAAAAAATGTGCATATTGTAGTTTGATATGCTGGAGCATAATAAAAAGGTATGTGCAGTGAACAAAACTGTAGGAAAAATGGGTTGTGATCTTGTCATTAAAGAAGGCAGTGGAAAAGGCCCCAGTCTTGGCCAAAGACCCCATTCTGATTCCTACGTTAGAAGAGCACTGACTTTGTCCTTCTTATGTACATTATTAAATCTGAACCTATGCTTTTATTTTACCCTTTCTTGCCTCATCTGCTTTTCAAGGCTTTTTTTCTTTCTCGTTTAGTAGTCATTCTCTAGTTTATTTTAAAATCTCTTTCTCTAGAACTGTAACAGGACACTTCCTACCTGACCCTACCTCTTCCTCTTGCATCTCCCTGTGAAACAAGGCAACTTTTCACCTATAAACCAAGAAGAGTGAACAAGGAGCATCTGGCAGAATCACATAATTTCAGTCAAAAGGTTATGACAAACTCTCTATTTTCTGCAAACAGTACACATTTTTCATATGCTCTAAAAATTTCATTTACTCAAGGACCTGACTTCTGTCCAGAAAAAGAATTCTGACAATTTTTTTCAACCAGCGCTAATTTTTCTTCATCAGGAATTTTCAACCAGTCCTAATTTTTCTTCATGAGGATTTTATTTTCTCCTCCACCATTTCTCTTTCTACAGCCTCTTGAGCAAAATAAGATCCCTATAAACTTTGAGCTCTAGATGAACTTTCCAACCTATGGTATTTGAGTGGATTAAAAATAAGGTGAAATAATTTTGCTGGTGCCCTATTTTTGACAACTGTGGCCTAGACGCTTCCTTTATAGGTCAGTAAAAGCCTTGTTATATGTTTGTAGAGTCAGCAGAAAAAGCTGGCTTTCCTCTTAGCCTGAACCAGTGCAATCATGAAGCTTTCTGAAGTCACTGAGATAAAGACCAGGCCCTAAGAGAGAGCACGAAAAATACACTTATGTACACAGCCTGGGCCCTTAGATACATCAAAATATTTTTAACAAAGTGGTAGAGGGAAAAAAATAGAATCCTGCACCTCCATCTGGCCCACACCAGACAGCTCAGCATTGCTCTTGGCTGTAAGAGCCATGCTCCCTTGCTGCCAGGGATGAATTCTGGTGTGTCCCATCACAGCAGAACGTGCAACACCCACGTCTGAGGGCCAGCCAGCGAGGCCACCTGAGAAGTGTGCCAGGCTGGGGAGTGAGGAAAGGCTGTACAGCTCTTTCTCCACAACAGAGGGCAAGGTTCCTCCACTCCTTCTCTACCTGCAAGCAGTCAAAATTCACAAAAATATGTGAATATTTGCAGGTCAGTAGCTTCCTTCTAGCTGGTATCTAAGAACCACAGGTTTGATCATGGTGTGGGATATGCCTGTAATACTTGCAGGGTATTGTGTAGTTTTCAGTCTGTCTCTCTTTATCTTGCTTGAACAGCTTAATCTGGTTTCACCACGTTTCTTTTTCCAGCCTAGGCTATTTCTTGCTTGCAGGGTATTGTTGCTCAGGGGGGCTGGTAGGAGAATAAAACCCAAGCTGGAGAAATGTGTATAGTCTGTTTTAAATAGACTTACTCCCCAGAAGAAAATCAGTCCCTAATCAGTAAAAACAGTTTCTAGGGTACACAAGATGAAAAGAATTTCTCTGTGAGAAGATTTCTGGTAATTTAATTACTACTAACTACCATCCAGCACTGCCAGCGGAAATGGTTGTAGTTTTCAACTGACTTGCTGTAAAGACTGAATGGGGCATGATGGTAAATTTAATATATTCTGCCTTAGTGATTAGCATTTGTGTTCAACTTTGCAGCCTTTAATGGGAGCTCTGTGGCTGTGTGCACTCTAGTAGCACTGGTTTCCATGACAGCTTCTGTGTCAACTATTTTTCACACATGCTTTATGACTTATTGTACAGCACGTGTTGTTTAGTTTCACAGCCCGTGGTGCAGTTTTCAGGAAACCTGTGACTCTTTAACATCTACATTGCAAGAAGCAATTGCCAGCCTTGAGGAGCAAGAGAACAATGAGCAATCCATATAGGAAAGGTGGGGAAAGCACGCTGGTATGTTAAAAATTTGGATTTGTCACACCAGAATACAGCTGACAGGCTCAGGAGTGTGTGTGAGGCCTTGGACTGGAAGGAGCTGATTGTTAGTGATGGTTTGCTGCTTCTTTGCGAAGTGTCCAGCATGAGCTTTTGAATTTCTGTCTCATTCTCTGAACCCCTTGTCTAGCAGTGCCTGAGGCTCTCTCTTGTGCATGCCTTCTTTGTTCCCATCCCCTGTGTGTCCCCTATGAAAAGCTTCTCACTCATGCCAGAAAGACATTTCTAAAATTACCGAGGGGGAATTGTGCCAGGCGGGTGCTTCTGTGCACGCGTGTGAGTCTTGCTGAGCAAGCCTTGCTGGGTGAGTCTTGCTACCCCAGATGAGTTCTCACCATGTCCATGCTGGGAAACCTCTCCTGGGAGCAGGAGGGTGCCCAGCCATGCTCCTATTCCCCCCAGCACACTGGCAGCTTGGGAAGGACAGCGGCTGCAGCTCCTTCTGGGGGTTCCCCTGCTGAGAGCCTCCCCCTGAGCCCATGGCAGGTGGGGTTGGTGGGGACATGTGGCTGCAGCTCTGTCAGGGTCTGAGCAGGGCACAGGCTGCGCTGTGTCATTGCAGCTGAGCACATCAGTTGCTCTCCAAGGATGATGTACCAGAAGATGGAGGTCAATGAGGATTTGCCTCAACAGAATCGGCGGAAAGTAAAAAGGCAAGCCCACAATGAAGCAGTGAGCCTGGGGTGAGTGTACGTGCTCTGCCTGAAATAGAGCAACCAAAATTGGAAACTGTGCTTTGGCCAAATCCCTCAGAAAGGAGCTTCCCAGAGCGGCGTGATGTGCGGTGGCCCTTGCTGGGCTGGAAGGGAAAGCCTGCCTCTGACTGCTGCCTCCCTCAAGTAGTGCCCAACAATTAATTGTGCAGCAGGAAATAGGTGGGAGATTAACAAAGGGCTTGTTGCTGAGAGGATTGTGTGGCCCCGTCAAAAGGAGCTGTAATTCCCACCCAGCCTGATTATTTTTGCCATGGACTAGCCCTGTTACTTGCTTCCCCTTTCAAATAAGGTTAACACCTTCAAAAATTCGGAACTTGCTAGAGACTTGGAGTCTGCTGGAGAGAGTGGTTTCCGCCTCTCCTGGGGATTTCTGCACAGTGTTAGGAGTTGGCAGGGTTCAAAGTTGGAAGGGATCCTGGTCTTTAGACTGAGAGGGGGACAAAGACAACTGACAAAGAGCAGCACTCCAGCCAGGGATGGGCTCATTTGTCATCTGCCAGGTGCCTATTAGATCTTGCAGTCCCTGGGAGAAAATTTGTTAAAAAATGAAAAGCTTTCTGGTGTCTGAAGATCAGTGGAGCCTGGTGCAGGAGATTTTGCCTGACCAACTTCAGATAACTTAAAAATGTGGAAGTGGCAACATAAATCACTTAAAACCCAAAAGCCAGTGTGCGCTTTTGCGCACCCTTTTGCGCCCAAAACTGTGTCCTATTCCCTGGTGGCCGTAAAGCCTCAGTTTTGTGTTCCAAACTCCCATGCTGCCAGACTTGTGGCTCTCCTCCACCAGAGCAGAAGTGAAAATTCTGTGACAAGCGTTTGTGGTTAAACAGGGCCACTGAGATGTCCTGTGTCTTCCACTGGGCCTGCAGCCTGTGCTCTCTCTGGCTCCATGAGAAATCCGTGCCCTCCTGTTAAACTTTTGTCCCAGGTTTGGAGAGCTTGAGGGTAAAATGAGTCCCATAGGCACTGGAATTCACGTAACTTATGCCTAAATCTTTTTAAAATGTGGGAGAGCCCTTCTCCTTGTGCTTCATTTCATTGTGTATTATCCCCTTGGCAGTTGGCACTGCAGTCACAAACTGTATGTGGCAGACCCTCCTGGACAGATGGACCAGGGAAACTCTATTCACCATTCCTGCACTCAGATTAGGAGCCCAAAATCATGCATGGCTGCAGTTCCACCCAGACAGAGCTGTTTATTTTTGAAGCAGCTGGGAGATGCTGTGGGAGAGGTGGCTAAAATTCAGCTGGGATTATTTTTAATACCCTGTGTCTAGAGGGAAATTCAGAGTTCCATTTGATTAGAGCTGCTTTTTTTCATTCCAGATGTGTTTGCTTATACAGCATGAAGTCCTGCCATTTTCTGTACCTTCCCCTCCATTTCCACTCTCCTCTTTTGGCTGCCCCTCAAAATGCTCAGTTTGGGGCCAGGCCCTCGTGGCAGGTGATGCAATGTGCCTGCTCAGCAGGAGGACCCAGCCCTGCTCTGCTCCATACTCTTGTGAGCTATCCTCATGGCTTGTTCCCCATCTGCTGCACAGGATGAAATCTGCCTTCTAGCAGGTAATTCATCATTGAACTTGGTGACAACACAAAGCTCTCCTGTTGAGGTATCTGAGCGTGTCCCCTGGCTGAGATACCTCTTTACACAAAGCTTGGGGAATTAAGCTGTGTTACAGTATTTCTACTGGGCTGTAGCTTTGCTCTGAACACTGTCAGGCTCCAGAATCACTAAGTGTGGAGTAAGTGTGGTTTGCCTCCTCACTCTGCCTCTGGCCTGCCCAGGATTTGGGTTGACTTGCTTTGGCTACTCTTGGCCTTTGGTTTTCCAGCTGTAGAGTGAGACTGATGACACTACCCTGCCTCTTAGGGATGCTGAGGAGATAAAGGCATTAATGTTGGCATTGCTTGCTATTACTTTCTATAGCTACTATTAAGGAAAGTCAAGTAAATAGTAGTTGGGAGTTGATGGACAGCCAGATTTTCCCTTCACTCGCACCTCCACCTTCTGAAACCACTGGGATGTCACCACAACCTGATACTTGTAAGCCCTTGAGTGTGTGTGTATGTGTGACACCACAGCATCTCTCTTACTGGATTCAAACCAGATGTTGAGATGACAATTTGATCCCCTCCTGCTCTGGCTGAGCTGAGTGGGTGGAATCTGGGCTGTAGCTCACAGCAGAGTGTCCAGCCAAGAATCTCCAGGCCTTTCTCTGACATAGCAGGACCCCCTGGAAGTTTGAGAAATGTTGCTGTATCAATGTGCAGCTGGAGAAGCCAAAGCCCCTGAAGCAGAGCAGGCATGCTCATAACGGGACAAGCTGGGACATGGTCTGTGAGCCTCTCTTCCCTGGCCTGACCACCAGATGGAGATGTCCCTCCCAGCGCTGTGAGAAATGCAGGTATTCATGAAAACACATTTCACACTGGTTTCTCAAGCACCTGCCAGTGAAAGTGCAGACATTCTTCCCACTGATTTCACAACAAGCCAGAACTAGACAGATGTATGGGAAAGGGGTTCTTGGTTTAGTGACAGCTTTTGGGAGAATTCCTCATTTTGAACCGTCTCTGTTGACCAAGCACCCTCTCTCCCAAGTGTAGCGTAAGTACAGTAGCTTGGTTCAGAGATCCTGAACATCTCACTTTTCTACTGCTTAAGGATGCTCTGCAACTCACAAGTTGCCCAGAGGTGACCACACTTGCAACAGCACTCATGGAGCTCTAACAGAGTGCACACACTCTGTGGCACAGGACTGATGACATCTCTAAGGCCCAGAACAGCTCATTTTCAGCCAGGTCCACTCTGTAGTTTGCGTCACTCTGCCTCAAAATCAAGGATCATAAATATGGATTTGTGTCTGCCCCGATACTTACTTTTGCTTAGACAAGGATTTTTGAGTTTGGGGGGGAGGAAAAGAATGCAAAAGTATTACTTTGTGACTTCAGCTGTGCCTGGTGGCTATTGTATCACACTGCTTCAATGTACATTTGACCTTGCTTCTTCTCCCTGGGTTCATTCTTCAAGTAGAAGGATATTAATGACTTTGACTTAAATCCAGTTGTCCCTTCCCCCTTTCCTCCTTTTTCCTAAGAACTGACAATAAGATCAGACAAAAACTCTGAATCAGTGTCCAGTCATACACTGGTATGTCTTGTGCTAATGTTTTGCAGAGCTTCAAGCTGATGTGGTTGAAGTTGCTCTGAATCACTGCAAGAGGATCTGCAGCTCTGATCCTTTGAGGAGCAAATGCTGGAAGTACTTTGCCTCTTGAAGCCCAACAGTAAGCAGTGGTAAATGTGCAAATTCTGTCTGTTCCTATGGAAGGTGAATCTTTTGGGCATTGAATGGCAGATGTTAGAAGTATGCAGGACACAGGTTAGCTAGCCTCCACAGCTGCTGGCCTGTGGCATGTTGGGGTCCAGGTCTGAGTAGAGTTATCCCACAGAGGAATTATAACAAGGGTAGGGGCTTCCAATACCTGATTTGGCTACACGCTCAGAACCGACATCTTATTTTACAGAAACCAGAAAAATAAATATAGTTGCACCAGAAGTACAAATCCCAAGGTCTTATACATCCTTTGAAGCACAGAAGGTCCAGGATACACAGTTTTGCTGTCCTGATCTCGTGCAGATCAGGGTACAGGCACCTGACTCTGCCTTTGCATACACACATTGCCAAGCACCAGATTCAACACAGTCTGTTCCCTGTCATGAAGGGACAAAGTGTGAGTAAATAAAGCAAGAGATGGATAGAAAAGGTTGGGAAGATGCTGTTTTAGGGAATACAAGCATTCAGGAATGTGTTTTGGTTCTAGCATTAATTTGCTCTTAAGACAAGGAGAGACTTCTCTAAAAGTGATGTCTGAGAGTTGAAATTAGGGATCAGGGCTGTGCAGTCCATTTCTGCAAGGTGAATGGGGGTTAGTGGAGGCACACACAATATCCCACAGGGTTGGGTCACTGCCAGCATGGAGCTTGCTTTCACTGACATGTTATCTGGAGATCCTTGGAAGTCATTGACAGGATGTGCTGGAGACCCCAACATCGAATCTTCTCTCCTACTAGTTATCTTTTTGCTGTGTTCTCATGAAGGGTGGATTTGTCAAAGGAGAAGAGGTGGCTCAAGGGGCTTCAGCTGTCCCCTCTCCCAGCTCTCCTGACTTATTAATGCAATGTTCATCCTGGAAGACCAGTCATACAGTAGCATACTTTCCCCATAGCCAGCTAAAGACAGAGCACACGCTTGGAATGTCTATACTTCTCCTTTCTTGGAAATGGTGTGTTACTCACAACCTTAAAATACTAGCTGGAAAGTTGTTTGGGTTTTTTTCCCTCTACTTTTTTTCCTGTTGACAATGCCCACTGGCAAAAGTCCATCAAATAACAGATGGGGTGATGAATGCAGCTGGAGTTCAGCTCTAGGACTTAAGTTCCCCCGTGTTTGCCTTTGGGTCCTAGGGGTACATGCATGTCTGTAGGAGGAATAATATTCTATAGAAGTAGTAATATCTCCCCAGCTTCTGAGGGGTCTCAAAGTGCTTTGAAGCCTGAAACTAACAGAAAACTATTATGTTCAGGAATTGCTTTCACATTACTTTTACTGTTGAAAGGCAGCCCCACCACTGGGACACAGCAGGGCAGCCTATTTATTGTCAAGGTTGTGCAGCAAGGCAGGGTACAAAGGGAACTGAATCACCAGCAGGAATGGGCTACACAGCATTTCCCTAATCATTACATGGCCAGGATATCACTGTTGGTGTCATGCTACTCACATGTGTCAAAATAAGTGCTTAAGACTTTATTGTCCAAATGAAGATGCTTGAGGTGGTACAAATTCCCAAATGTTAAGCAGGAACCTGTAGGTTTGAAGAGGAATGGGGTTTTGCTCTTGGTTTGTGATACAGTTGGAGCACTTTAGCTTTGCAAGAAGAGTTATTCAGAAATTATTTGAGAAAACACACTTGCTGCTCAGATCTCCTCAAATCCCTGCACATCCATGTTGGACATTTCCAGAAATGGGGTCATGTGGAAGACATGAATGGATGTGAATATGCAGCACCCTGATCCAGCAAGGCTGCAGATTTTTTTATCGTCTTCTCTTAATTTCTAAATAGGACTTTCCAAATACTGTAAAGTTCTGGGTTACTGTCAATTCTCAAATCTCCTTGTATTGAGCTCAAAATCCAAGACAGGGCATTCTAGAACCTGACAGTATGACAGAGTGCCTCCCTAAGGTCCTGCCTGCTGAGGAGGAACTAACCACTACAGAAAAAGACTTTGTGACTGAGGCTTTAGGAGTAAGGAAGGAGTCATGGTCAGACCAGCAGAAGAGAGAGACTGGAGTTCTGTGCTCAAAGAGGTCAGCTTTGCTACTGACCTCTGAGGTGGCTTTGAGCAAGTCACCTGTCTTTCATTGTGCCTTAAGTGTCCCCCCCATCCCAAAATGTTAATGACTTCATCTCTAAAATGTTTTGATATTGAAGTATGATCTGAGTATTGTTATTCACTCGCTGGTGGCACCAGAGTTTCAGAACAATCTCCTAATATAAACATCCACCTCATTAAGCTGAAAAGAAACTCTCTCACACTTTTCCCGCTGGATAACAAACCATTGCACTGGTTGGGTTTTAAGGTAAAAATTAATTATTTCCTTCCTGTTCTGAAGGAGGTTCTACTTCCGGAATCTGGAAAATTCTTTTCTTAAACATTCCATGTAAATATAATTCTTTTAAAAAATAATACACATGGCTTAAGTCATCATAAGCACAATGGTTATTGTATATAAAAGAATTGGGGCACCATTTTATAACTAGGTAAGGGCTATATTTAAAAAACTGTATAAATCACATTCAAACTTGCTGATGTTAAAAATGTCAGGTGCCCCCAGGGAAGGTGAAGAGGGTGTTCTAAGGGCCATGAGTGACTGAAGAGAAGTCTCATAGAAGTATTGAAATACAATATGGAATACATTTTATTAAAAATAATAAAAAATGTAACATTGTTTCATTGTTTCCTGCCCTTGTGATCCAAAAGACTTATATTGTCCTGATCTGTTCTGTAGTCCCAGAGGACTTCCAAAGATCTTTCATAGGAAGCAAACTTTTACTTATTGCCTGCAGTATTGTGGAGGGTATTTGGGGTGTGGGAAGGACATTGCTGGTAGTGTATTTTCTGGAAGTTCCACCTAGCCATTCTGGACACCTCTGTGGTGAAGAAATCCCTTTTCTTTTGAAGGGCAGGGCACCTCAGATAAAATGTCATGGCAAAGTGACCGGGAATGTCAAAATTGTAGCATAATGTGTAATTCATGCTGAAAGAGACCGTGCTGTGGGGACCTGGTTCAGAGTGAGCTGGTGCTGGGATTCTGTCTCAAAGAGCAATCAGATCTATCCCAGGAGAATGTGAATTAAGATCAAAAGTCAAATGTCTGTGTGAGGAGGGGACAGTTTTATGTGTCTCCAGGAGCCCTTTAGTTCTGACGTGCTGTGGATATGTGTGGTGCAGACATTCACTGTGCAGACCAGCTCTGTGGCTCAAGTCAGTCTGAAACCTTGTGGGTTTGTTTCTGGAGAGCTATACAGTCACTGGTATTGGCCACAATGGCTCAAGTGATTTCAGCATTGTCTGGGAACAAAAGGAGCCCAAGGAACCTCGATGATGGCTCCCAGTGGACCCCCTGCTTGTGTGACTGTGCAGTGGTGTGCCATGGGGGGCTGCTGGGGCTGCTGGGCAGCCTGCCAGAGCCCCAGAGGAGCTCACTGGATCAGCAGATCCCAGATGGGTGCATCAATTAGCAACTGAAATGCTGTGCCATGTCTCCTGGGGGTGTGAATGGCCTCTCTGTGTCAGCCCAGAGTGTGCCACAGGCTCTGTCCTGCCTACAGAAGGTACAGCTTTTGCTGGAAGCTTTTCACCTGTGGTCCTAAGACACACTGCTCTCTGAAAGTTACATTGGAAACAAGGTACTCAACTTTCTGCTCAGCTTGAACATCCCATTACAGTAATTTCTATGGATTTGAGCTGCATTAAATAATATTTGATGCCAGACTGGCTCTGTCCTGTCCTGTTCAGCATATATGTCTCCTGGAGTGTCTCACAGAGGTGTGCCCTCCTGCCATTCCATGCAGCTTAAAAGGCTCACTCTTACAGAGGTGCTTTGGGTTTATTTCACTTCTAAGCAGCCAGCTGCAAAAACAATATCTGGGATTATAGTCATAAAGCATCAGTGGAATTAAATTGTTAGAAACACTCCAGTCTTTAAATAGAAAACCCCACACTCCTCTGATGTGCAGTTGGCATCCCTTCTTAAAAGGATGAACTTTGCCCCAAAATCATGAACAAGACTAGGGCATATGAAACTTCCAGTTTGGACTGAATCCAATTTAGGCTGTAACCAAATCTGAAACAAGTTTTTGTGCAAGTAACTCTTACTCACCCAAGGAGCTCTGTTCACTTCAGTGGCATTACTAATGTGATTATGGGCTGCAAAATTGAGTGTCATATATATGATTTGTAATTTGTGGAGAGAAGCCCCTGGAAAAATTTCATCTTATTTAACTTCAATTAAGTCTGGCAAGACCCTTTTGCTTCAATAAAAAGACCAGACCACAGAGGCAATTGGTGAAATAATCATGGGCATTCTCTACCACACATCATTTCATGTTAACAACACTTTCCTACATGCATCACTAATCTTTGGGTGGTGGGCTGGAGAAGGGCCTAGAAAAAAACAATCAGGGATTTCAATTAAGAGGCACTCAGAATGGGGAAAATAATAGGTCTTCAGTTTATGTAATACACAGCAATTTTGTCTGAGTTAAGGTTGATAGATATTTTATGCCTCAGGTTCTATAATTCTTTAGCATTTCCAGGCAATTAGTAGGTCTCTTGTAAATCATAGCGGAATTGCTTGAAAATTCCTAGCATTTGGTTGCAGGAGAAGACACCCTCAAGGCTGCAGCAGCAGCAGAGACATACAGAGCACCAACATCTCCCTCCCCTGCAGCTGCCTCCTGCACAGAATTAGCTGTTTGCTGGAACCTACAGGGCAAGGAGGGTGTCCCTGGCACTTCCCTGGGCTGCCCTTCCTGAAGGCATTCTCAAGGCCTGGTCTGCTAGTGCTTGATTTTCTTCCAAGTCGCACACTGGTGAGCTGTCTGCTGGGAGACCATGGCCTCTGAGCAAAGCTGAAGAGCTTGAGGGTGTTGAGTCACAGGCACCCATGGATGCAGCTGGAATGGACATTGCTTTCCTCAGCTGTTTGTGTCATCCCTCTCTTGGAGGCTGTTTCCAGCACATCTGGTGAAGCCTTTAAGGCACCAGGCATGGTTTCACAAGTGGTTAAGCCACCTAGGCTGTAGTGGCAGCAGCCTTTGAGAGAGCAGTAAAGGAGAGGTGAGGACAAAATCAGTCACCCCAACCCATGAGTGGCTGCTTCTGAGTCTTCCAGCTCTCACCACAGGCATCAGGATGATGGAGGATATACAGACACCTCACTAAGGTTATTATCTGCATTTTTAACTTGTGAAGCATCTAGGGGTTGTGAGTACATAGAAAAGCATCCTCTGAGGCTTTGTTGCTGGGCTGGGATGCAGGGGGTTAGGCACTCACAGCATAATTTGCATTTCAAAAAGCACCAGTTGTGTTTTTTCGGAAACAAACCCAATTTTTTACTTGTAGTTGAGGACACCTACAGGTTCTATATCAGCATAAACTGCAATGACCAGGCTTTCTCTTTCTCCCAATCCCCTGGCTGAGTGAAGAGTTCAGTGATTAAGTCACAGGAATCTCACTAGACAAATACGGGAGACCAAATTCTGGGAGAGGCAAAGAATCTGGGGTCTAAGTCTTTAAAAAGTAACTAAATCTAAAAAGTGTTTGTTTGCAAACAGGTTTGGCATGGATCTGTTGTATACCCATTTTCCCTGGAATCTGGCTCCTTGAGTTGCCTCTCTACAAGTGGGTATGAAGATAAGTGGAGGTTCAAGAGAAGCTGTAATAATGAGGACATTTGTAATCACGTGGTGAGTCTTTCTGCCTTCTGAAGGTCCAACAGGAAAACTATGACTCTGAATTGTCTCTTGCCTATTAATACAAAGTGCCATTTTTTCCTGCTGCAATTAAGCTTTACAGGTGTCTGACCTGGGGCAATCTTGATTCCAGTTGCTGGGATATAGATTTCACGTGAGAATGTAGCTGTAAAGAAGTATTGACTTAGAGGCATTGGTGAAAATGAATTAAAATGGCATTCTTACACAAACACAACAGAAGACCCCCATGGTACTTTTCATTCTCCTCTACTGTTTGCTTAGGATAACAGGAATATTATGGAGAGCAGATTGTCTCCCCTTCATCATATTGTGTCTGCGTTTCTGCTGTAAACCCTATTTTGACCTTTCCTTTCTGAGGCTGTAGTTTTCTGAGAGCTGGATTAAGTTGCCCTGGCTGCATGCCACTGTTTTCTGTCCCAAACATTTCTTCCTTCTCCCTTTCCTTTGTACCAACACAGCCCTTTGGATGTCCCCACAGAGGAATGGTTTGGGGAACTGATCAGGATTAAATATTATATAATTTTTCCCAGGCTAAAAACCTCCTCTCTGCTTTCACCAAAACTTTCCTCTATCCAAATTCAACGTCTCAGATAGACACTGTGTAAAAATTGGATGTTTTTTCTCAAGGGAAATCTGAGTATATGACTATTAGTTTTTGTTCCAAGCTGGTAGAAAGAAACCAGATAACTAATTTGTTTCCCATAGAATGTTCGGAAAAATGGGGAATGAAAAATCTCAAAGCAGATGCGGGGTGCAGTCTGTAAAGCATTTAGGTGTGCTGCACCCCACTTTCTGCACTGGCTGGGAGACACCAGGGCTACAGGCAAAGGAGCACTGAACTGACCTGGAGCAGAATGCTGCTGCTCAGCTGGCCAGGACAAAATGTTTTCATTTCAATTTAAGCAGCCCAAAGTGGAATAGTGAGCTCTCAGTTAACTGCGGGTGGATTATCTGAGTTGAAAAAGAACCTTTTTTAAACATTGTATCATGCGAACAGCTGGATCTGGAAATGAAGTTTGTGGCTTTTCCTTGGCCACCAAGAGGCCTTGGTGCTGTAAAACACCCTGGCTTGCTTAACTGCGAAATTGTTCAGTCTGTCTTCTGATAACCTACAACTGCAGAGCTCTTTGCATCACGGCAGAGTATCACAGGACCTGTTTACTCTGGTGTAAAGCCCTGCCTGTGGGAATGGGGTGACTGAGCCAATTTCAGGTCCTCTTAAAATACATAAATGAGCTGTGATAACACATGAAATAGAATAGAGTACAAGGGGAACTCCAAAACAGGAACTTAAACCTTTGCGTCAGAAGGAAGATGAATATTTGAATTGTTTTAAAATATCCCAGTTTTTGGAGGGGGGAGCAGAAAGGCTATCTCAGTCTGACTTTGATCATCGGGGATATCAGTAGTAATTCATGATCCGAGGAGAACAATGTGACTTATCAACTGTCTGAATGAAAGTTCAGACACACACAGGAGTTAGTGTGTGATGGTACAGCAGTATGTGCCAGCTCAACTGCAGGGACTGTGTGTGTGTCTTTAGTCCTAAGTGGAAAATGTGATATAATTTCAGTTAGCTTGCTCCCCTAGAGAAAGAGGATATTGAGCTAAAATTAACAGATTCATAGCTCATTGCCAGAAGGGACCATTATGATAATCGATCTGACCTCATACATAACAAAGGTCACAGAAGCTCATCCAGAAATTCCTTCAACCAGGCTATAAATTGTACCTTTTTTTTCTTTTTTTAAAGACATGAAAGATATGCAGTCTTTAAGCAAAGACTTTATGTGATGAAGAATTTACGATGTTTAGATTTTTCCTACTTGGATAATAGTAAAGTCTGCAAATTCTTAACAGGCGAATCAAGCTTATTTTTATGTTGCTTTTGATTTTTTTTTGAATTTAAATTAAACTTTCAGATAGAAATATTTAGCCCTGTCTCTAATTTTTATTTATAGGACATTAAATATTTTTTACTAGCACTGAAAAAAAATATATATATCATCATGTTTGCATCAAGCAAACTGTTTTGCTGTGGTTGATGGTGGAGCCATATCAGATTTACAGTGACCAACACTAATGTTAAAATAAATGTGTAATAAGCATATACTTATAAAGTCCCTGGCTGCTAAAATGGCTACAAGAAATGAATTACTGAGCCAGTTCCTGGGAATCTTGTAATGCAATTGGCTGGAAGAGGAAAGTGAAGCAGAGGAAGAACTCACCCTTTCTGGACAAGTCAGGTTCACATGCAAAAGGGAAACCTTCCACTACCAGTGTGTGCAAGGGTGTTGTAAAGTAAATGAAGGCTGTGAAACTATAAAATCACAAGTTGTAACAAATTCCTGAAAAAAAGTGTAGCAACTTGTGAAGATACATGTGTAGCACTGGTTTTGTGTTTGTTTACTTATTTTATAGTACGAGGCCAAATGTGCTATCTCTGTACTACTGTATCAGAGATAATTCTCATCAGTAATTTTTATATTGATAACAGCCTCTGGACTTTGAAGATTTTGTCACCAAAACTCCCCAAACCCAAAAACCTAATCCCAAACAAAACCCCCAGACATACATGTGAAAAGATGTTGTAGGTTGAAATGACAGGAAAGCATCCCTGCAGCCAAACCAACACATGGACCCTGAGGGAGGTGACCAAAGCCTGGAGGACCATGGTGGCTGCAGCCACCTGGGTTCTGGCTTTTCTGTGAGCTCATGCTGTGACCTTGGGCATGACAGCCAGTTCCTGCATGGCAGGGTGCTGCTTTGGTGGCAGATGTCAACAACCTGCAGAGAGCAGTGTTTGGCCAGAGTTATGTTGCTGGTGATTCCTAAGCTGAACAAGGTGGGCTCAGGTCTGTCTTTGTTTTGCTGAAGTCACAGAGAAGAGTGCAACATGCCCATGGCAGAGTTCTCAGCAAGATTCGTGGGGCAGGGATCGTCTTTACAAAATGCTGTGTCGTGCCTAGCAGAAGGGAGCTCCTGTCTCAGATGGGCCTGTAGACACAAGCCTAATCTGGGTAACAACAGCTTGGGCTGTGAGTTCACTGGAGTCTGTGAATCAGTGCTGAACAGAGATGTTTTCACCTTTCCACTGACTTGTCTCCTCTCCCAAGACTGAGAGGACAAGGGCTTATCCCAGTAAAATCTCATTTCTGACCACAGGACATCAGATGTGCTCTCTCCCATCTCCTGAAAAATAACATAGGCACTGGAAAATGACCCAACATTAAACAGCATCACAGTGCTGGAAGCCTTTTCCCACTCCCAGTTTTATGACCTTAATTAACACAGGCCAATCCATAAATCAGATCAACACCAGGAGATAACAATGAATCATGTGGAAGGCAGCTTTAATGGGAGCCTAATCCCCCAAAGAAGTGGACAGTACCGGCATTTTAAGTGCACGTGTGAGGTTGAAAGGGAACAGATGTCCAACTGGGGCTGCTGCTGGCAAGGGTAAGTCTGCAGGGCTGTTGCATTTCCAGAGAGAAACCTGTTTTGACATCTTAATGGCAAGAGTGTCTGGCAGCAGACGATGGAGTGGTGATAAATGCTGCTTCCCTCCCTGGGTGATTACTGGGCAAGATGGGGACGCTCTCAGGTTCAGCACATCTGGCAGAGCGCCGTCACCACCTCGCCAGGGTGTTGAGCAGGTCGGGGCAAGAGGGAAGGAAAGCTGTAGGAGTGACTGTCTGGAGAGCATGAGAAACTGAAAAGGAAATGTAGATGGAAAGGAAGAATTTCAGGCTTTCCCACCATGACTTCAATTGGTAACTTGCCAGAAGCCCAGCACAGAGGAGCAGACAGAGACTGCCTTCTGTAATACAGCCCAGGAATGACAGCAGGATTGGCAGGCCCCGGGACCAGCTGGCCCTTGCTGACAAGCTCCCTGTGTGTGGTGGCTGGTCTTCCTGCAGGGCCTTGTGTGGCTGTTCCAGCTGGGAAAGCCAGCAGGCCATAATTAGGATATCAGGGCTGCTTTCAGTTAGTTTCCTGTTCCCAAACTTGAGTATCTGCTGGTTAAGTGTGGTTCTGCTTTGAAAAGTGAGACACTGAAACTGTGCCTTGGTTACTACTGCACAGAAAGCCAAATTCACATGCATCCCCCTTACTGGGAAGATGCCCACCTGCCTTATGGATCCAGCTGGAACCTGAGAATCAAGCTCACTGGCAACTTACACACAAGGAGTGCTTTCATCTAAACAGACGGATGTCATGCCGGTGCCTAGGCAGGAACAGTCTCCAGGTTGCCTGCTCCTGGGCTAGCTGACTCCTTAGTTTTACATGTTTGGTTGTGTGGGGCTAAATAAAACAGCAGAGTGGAAATGTATTCTGGAGAGAACTGCTGCAGCTCTGCTTTTCCTGAGAGGCAGATCAGATTTTGTGGAGAATCATCACCCCTTTAATGAAGGGTAATGGATGGGCCTGAAGAGGGACCTCAGAGTGCAAACTCTTCCAGTTCTGGGACTGTAAGACCCTTCTGTGTGATCCTTCACACAGATGCCTCTGTCCTGCTGAAGGAGAGGCCATGAGGAGCCCTTTCCCTTGTAATCAGCATCTTGGTGCTCTGTTGAGCAGACTTGGAGGGTGTCCAGCTCCTGCTCTTCCTCAGCTGTAGTCACTGATATCACCAGTGCAATGGAAAGGAAACCTTGTTATCACTGGGGACCATTCCAGTATTCCATCAGGGCCTTCACAGTATTCTGCATATCTACAGTATTTCCCTTCCGTAGCTGTGCTACTCTTGGGGCAAGCAGGGGTGGAAAAGACAGAAGATTGTGTACAGTACATTTTGAGAGCACTGAGCTGGGACATCCTCAGGTTTTCACAAGGGCCTGCTGTGACCTCACTCTGTGAAGCATCTGTGACTTCTTTAGAGAATGAATCTCACTGATAGCTGGAGGATGAATATCCCCTAGAGCTGGAGCAGCAAGTGGTTTTTTGATGTCATTACTCAGCTAAGCAGTTACTGAGTGTAGTAAACAGACACACTAGGAAAAAAAAAGGGATATATTTTAATTACATCAAAATTCAGATCTATCTGGAACAGAATTGCTCTTGACTTAATTTGCCCATATGAAAACATTTTCACCCTTTTATTTAATTGCAACTGTAGGTTCATTTAAATGAAAATTTCCATTTTTAAAAAGAACTCTGACCTAAATATAATTAAAACAGTCAATATGAAATGTTTCAGCATTTTCAAAATGAGATATTTAATTTTAAACATTGTCATTAGAATATTTGAAGAAAATGTTATCTTTTTCTGAGTCCAATCTATTTAACCTAATTTTTCCAGTATCTGCGAAGCTCCTTTAATGATATGGCCTGGTCTAGAATAAGGGAGTTTAGCACTGGAGTCTCTTTACTCTCAATAATACGAAGCAGAATATGTAAATATGTATAGACCCCATGTGGTAGAATACTTTGCATTCCCTGTTGCTTTGTAAGGCTTCAGGAAGATAGAAACGCAATAATGAAGCTAAAGACCCAGGTGTTGTGGAAACCTCAGTGAAACTTTCAGCCAGTGGATCTCTCATGAAGACCTCACTGTTTTCTGTGTGGTGAATATTTGGTGAATAAACCCTGGCACAGTCTGCCTGCTGAAATGGCTCACAGCCTGGCCATGCAGAGCAGAGCCATGCAGCTGTCCCTGCACACATCCCTTGGAGCACTGAAGGCAGCTGGCCCCTGCCACCCCGGAATCATGGAAGCTGGGAGCACAAGGCACCAACTGCCTCTGCTTGAAACTCCACCCTGTAGGGCTGTATTTCAACCCACAGCAGCATCTGCACTGCCAAGGTCCTTCCCCTGCCCAAAGTCTCTTTGGGCAATCTTCTAACCATTGCCCTGTGGCACCAGGTATCCACAGAGAGATATTGCTACAGGGCTGGCTGGGTGGGCAGAGCTCTATTTTTCTTTTTGCTCTTGTTCCTGTGGTTTGTCTCCAAAGATTGTGTGTGTTTCCACCCTGAAGCAGTCTTTAAGTACTCTGTATTTAGGAAGAGGGTAAAGGACCTATTTTGGTTTATAACATATGACTTCTATTTCTCCCCAGAGTCTCATAAACAAATTTCTCATTGAGTTGCTCCCAAAATAGATCCTGCTCTCTCAGCTACCCAAAAGTAATCTCTGAATTTGTTTCTTCTCCTCAGATTGTGGGTTTTCTTTCAGTTCAGCCCCATGGGTATCAGGAAAGCTCATGGAGTACTTGCAAAGCCCTGCCAACCAAAACTGGATTTATTATAGATTGATTTAAGAGTTGCCTGAATGACTTGGAAATTCAGGGACAGGAATTGTACAAACACTTGGCAAAGACACATAGGAGGGTTTCCTCATCTGCAGATCTGATCAGATTTTTGTGACAGCTGTAGTGTAAAGTGGAAAAGCCTGAGTGGGGAACATTTATAGCTGGGCTTGGTTTGAGGGGATACACTCATGATGCCTGAAACCTGATACAGGTTTCCTTTCCAGGCTTCTCCTGTCTGCAACTGGTAGCTTTGCTTAGCAAGACTCATGCTGCAATATGTGTCTCTTTCTTTTTTTTTTTNTTTAGAAATTAAACACCTTGCAGTACTTCCCTTCCTTTTTTTTTTTTTTTTTTTTTTTTTTTTTTCCCCCAACTTCAACCCTGGCATCCAATCTAAAGTAGTCACTGAGTCTATGAGACAAGAAAAAGACCAGCATCTCCAGAAAGATCCTGTCAGAGGTGCCCAGCTCTGGGCTATTATCTGAATAGACTGCAGAGGAAGCACTTGTGCCCTCCTCTGGCTCTTGGAGACCCTTGATCTGTGTTTCAGGTATGACATTTTGGTTTTGAGTGGCTTACTTAAGGAGAATTCCTGCCCTACCTTAAAGCTACATCACTGCCTGATAGAGCTAGATGGGAGATCTACCATTTGGGGAATTAATTTATCATTTTCCCATGCTTTTTTATAGCCTATGTGGTCACACACAGTTCATAGTTTTTTCAAGTTCATCCATCTCAGGTGGGGTGAGGGTCAGGCAGGACTCAAACAGGGGGTGAGTTCTCTCACCCTTTGTGCCAGTCCAGAATGGCAAAGGGATGGAGCAGACAAGGACAGAGCCGAGTATTTTATGATGGCTAGAGATCTTCCTTGCAAACCTTACTGAAAAAATGCATCACAGACATGCCCTACAAGTGTAGAGGAAGCAGAGTACATGTGACCAAAACTCAGAGCAGTCTAGAAGTCCGTGGCTAGAGGATGGTGCCCTGGAGTCTTCGTCACTGGTTTGGGAGGGTGGAGGAGGATGGCATTTCCCCTTTGGACACCCTGGAAAAAGGCCTTGTCAGTGCCCTGTCCTAGAGGAGCTGGATGGGCTGGAAGCCAGCAAGAAGGTGCAGAGCTTAAGGCCTGTGGGATGTCCAAGAACATATTTCTCCTCTACAGTCCTGCTGGTCTGTAATTTCTGCCCTGCAACTTCACAGTGTAAAACATGATCCAAGCAGAAATGTGCACTCAATATCCTTGCATTAATTTGAATTTGGGTGGAGGGAACTGCTGATTGAAGCCCCCCATGGAAACAATGGGTAGGGCTGGGTAGCAGATGTTGTGCTCACACTGCTTATTTAGACAGCCTTTCTTATGGAGCATTACATGAATGCAGCACTAACCAGGGCTCCGTGGTGTGCTGCAGATGGGAAAGTGGGACCCTGGCTCTGTGCCCGGGGCTGCAGGGATGGAGTGGGGAGGTGCAGCACACAGAGGCAGCAGGGGCTGTGGGCCAAGCCAGTGCCTCCATCCTGCTGTGCCAGCAGCCCTGGGTGCAGTGCAGGAATGGACCCTGCTTTCAGCAAGCTATGGCATGAAGTGGGCAAACCCATGGTGGAACATGGGGGCAGAAATCTGCCTGCCTGCTGCCTGCAGAGGATTCAAGGGCATGGTAAGACAGACCCAGCTGGTGAAAGTGGCACCTTTCTTGTTGTGTTTCCCCTTCAGAGTCCAGATTATTTGTGCAGTTTGGAAGGCAATGGCCCTATTGCTGCAGACTAAGCACTCACCAGCTTGTCAGTCTCTGCAGCCAAATTGCATCCATCCAGGAAGCCAGCTCGACTTTGGGGCCAGGAGAGTTGGCTGTGATCTGTGTGCCAGAAATTCTGCCTACATGACTGGCTGGGAGGGAGCTGCCTGTGCCTAGTCCTCTGTGCAGATCTAAGCCAAGGCATGTTTTCACCAGAGTAGGAGCAAATTCTTAACTCTGGTGTTTATACTGGTATGGGACATTGGCTCCTTTGGAAATAAGCCAGGAATTCCTAACATATGTAAGTAAGAGTTAACTACACATTTTCTGTTTCACAACCAAAAGACTGTACATGTTGGAAATGGGGCTGCAGCTTTATTCACCTCTGAGGGCCAGGATGGGGCAACTTGCATGGGCACACTCTCAAATACATTTGCGACTACAGGAATGACTCTCTGAGTTTTTCTGCTCTCCTCTCCAATGATGTCTTTCCTGCCCAGCCAAATTTCCCACTGGTTTCAGAAGAGGACTCTTCAACCATTTATATTAAACAATTTCCCATTATCAACAGGAATTATTCATTGCTATATTAGGAGGAAAAATGTAAACAGCAGATAAATCTGCCACTCCAAAATATTTCTAAGATAACATATCAAACATTAATTTAGTCCCTAGGCCATTTTTTTAAAAAAAAGAAAAAAAAATTGAGTACTGTATTTACAAAAGAGGCCTTTGATGTATAGCATACATTTATTACCAGTGTATTTTTTCCAACAGCAATAGGATTTTCAACAGCAGTAGGATATGTTTTAATAATTAAAGGGATTTAGCTTCTCTGCACAGACAGCTAGCTTCTGTTCTCACTTACAGACTACAAATCATGCATAACTTTAGTGATGTTGATGCTATTAGCTCGGTGCAAACCCAAGGTTTGTGAAACTTGCGGCAGCCCTTTAGTGGTTTTGGTTTGTGGCCATTTCTGGGTGCTTTCCAGTGTTAGCTGTAGCAGAAATCTTGCAGTGCCAAGGGGGAGCCAAGATTGCTGTTATTTCTAGGCCTCTGTGCAAAGTACAGATGCTGGGATAAGCAACAAAGCTGAAACTTTGGTTTTCCCTGAGGGATCTAATCTGTGAAAGAGGATCAAACTTAGAATTTGAGTCTGGCATTCCTATATGGCCACCCCATAGCATGGGAAAGTCAGATGTAAGTTTTTGTTCACCATCTTTAGAGTGGGTGTTTGTGCCCTCCAAAACTTGGCAATATTTAGATCTGGAGGTTTGATTCAGGCATGAGTGTGAATGCTCAGTTCAATTGGATGTCACCACAATCTTCCCTCTGTGGAGACATCTTTTGCTCTTCTAACTCTTCCTGACTCCTTTCAAACACCAGACAGAGATCTTGCTTGTCTTTGCCTCCCTAGCTCACTCCTCAGCAGCCCCCCAAAGATGACATTCCATTCTACATCAGCTCTGGAATCAGCTGATGGCATTGCTCTGTGCATATGGATTCCTGTCTTAAAAATGATTTTTTTACCAGAGGATACGTCATTATCCTCATTTCTAATGCATGGTGCTTGACTAATTCCCCAAAGTAGTGTCAGTCATATATTTTCTGCATTTTGAAGTGATTTCCAACTAGTCTGACTGTGGTGGTTCCCATCATTTTTATGTGTGTGTAGTTAGCTCCTGACTTCCACTCTTGAGGCTCCTGTGGAAATTAGTTCCAGAGGGTAATGATGTGTTTAGTAATGAGACTTAGACCACAGGGAAGAAATGAAATCAGGTCACTGGTGCATCCATCCAGGATGTTCCTGCCATTTAGTTTCCTCCAAAAATAAGTCTCAAAACAGGTATGAGCTGCAGATTCTTGAGTTCAGGAATGTTGCACTCCTGAGAGAGTCTCCTGGCAGATCATCTATGAAAGGAGGTAGATTATTAATAAGACATTTCAGAAAATATTCACTGCAAACGGGCAATTTCATAATCCTCCTCCTCCTTGCATCCCTCAGAAAAAAAAAAAGGAAAGGAAAGGAAAGGAAAGGAAAGGAAAGGAAAGGAAAGGAAAGGAAAGGAAAGGAAAGGAAAGGAATCAGATATTTTCCTTAGGTGTTTCCTTCATATTTCTCACAACCAGAAGACATTTGTTACATGACTTCTTGTGCCAAAGGGCAAACCAAGAAGGACAAAGGCTGGTGTGTGGAGCTGTTTCAGGCTGCAGTGTAGTGTCTTCCTTTCCAGCCCGGCCGCAGATGAAGGCTTGAGGGCTTGCAAATATCAGAGCAGAGTGAGTAGGAAAGTAGCGAATCATTGCATGAACTTGTGCAGGAGCCAAATTAAGCAAAGTTTACAATCCCCATCTTGGCTGAGGAATGATTTTTTTTCAGTAGAAAAAAAAAATCTATTGATCCATCTATTCAGCCAGAGATATGGAGAACAGCTATTCTTAGGAGAACTCCATCTGCTTTCACATTATTCCTATCCCCTGCTTTGAGCCCATGGCTCTTCTCCAACATGGCTTGAAACGGAGATCTTTAAAGCTAAGATTTTTTGTGTAGCCTGTGGGTATAGGTGGATTAATTCAGGGATGGAAGGCAAGATCTCCCAGCCCTGCTATTGACTCCTAGGTAGTTAACACATTTAACACTTCGGGGCCAGCTTTGCACTGCTAGAGGGCTGCCATGACTTTCTTTGGGTGGCATCTGGTCTTAGGCTAGAGAAGTAAAAACCTGATATTTATGCTGCCAGGGAATTTGTCACTTAAACTCTGTCTGTTGTCACAGGAACTGCTCCATTTATATCCTTATGTCTTGTGCTTATGACTTTTTATAACTGCAGAGAAAATACCCAGAGCCTATTTCCCACCCCGGCCATAGCAGAAGAGTGACTTTGTGGTGATTCCTGCCCTTTCTCTCTTCAGCAGGAGGATCCTGTGTGTTTGATTTGCTGCTGATCTCCTGCTGGAGAGACCAGAACAGCCCCACTGGGAGGGCTGGAGTGTGTGTGGGGCTGTAAATAAAGCAGGCTGGAGCTGCCGTGGGGCTCACAGCCACAGTGGCCGTTGTTGTGCCTCTAGTGAAATTGCCCTTGGTTCTTTTGTGCTGAGCAGAATATGATGTGAGCCAACACAAATGGCTCTCACATGTTTTCATTGGTGTAAATGAGGCATTCAAGTATAAAATGAGGCAGTTGCAAGCTGATCAGCTTGAGAGCTGAGGCAGAAAGCTCTGGATAAGGGTAATCACTTTGGACAAGGGTAATAGCTTTGGACAAAATAATGTGTGCCTCACTGATGAGCCCTAGAAAGGCTCATGCTGATTTGTGAAACAGATCTTTAAATTATCTTCTGTAGGCAGAGCTGGTTGGAAAACCTTTTAAATGAAAGTAAAAGCTTTCTGTCAAGAATGAGGTTTTTTCACCAGAATGAAATAGGGTGTAATTGCAGGTTTTGTTTCTCTCAAACAGCTTTTTAAAAAATAATTTCATTTCCATGTGGAAGTGTTACTTCTGCTCAGAAAGTAATGGTTACACATAGTTCCACTGCTTGGTTCCAACTGGCAAAGTTAGAATAAAAAAAATTATCTAGTTTCCAACTGACTAGAGTTTAAGGACAGTTAGAGGATGGGGAACAAAGCAAGTCTTTGTTTTCTCACCCTTCCCCCTGCCTGTGCCCATTTTTTTTTTTCTAATTTTCCTACAGGGAAGCCATTATTTCTTGATGGGGAAATCTGGAATGAAGCTTTCTTGGAAATTATCTTTTTCCTAGAGAATAGAATTTTGTTTGTATGATCTCAGAGATTCAGATTGAGATTCTGGACCCCTTATCCTCTTAGGATATGTTTCATTCCAGACCTGATTAAGGTACCTTTTCCCACTGAAATTCTTCCATTCAATTGACTCAAAAGTGACCAGCAAAAATTTCAGTCAAACATGCCTTGTGTTACCTGCTTGTTATTCAAGGAATCAGAATGTGTTAAGAAAGGTTTTACACCTTGACAAAAAGGGAAGAGAAGAAAAGTTAGGTGCTTCCAAAGAATGGGAACGTGCTTTGGATAACACTGGGGTGATTTCAGCGGGCTCAGAGACATTGTCTCTCATGAAGTCTGTCCAGCTCTGCACTGTAAGCAGGCAAAGTGCCCTTAGGGGCTGCCCCTGAGCTAATGGTTGTACAAACTGCTGGCAGGATTTACTGGCTTGTGTGGATGCTGCATCAGCTTCAGGTGAGTTACCTGTCTAGCCAACCCACTGCCATGAGACCTGTCTGATAATACCTGGTTGTTCTGCCAAATGGAAGATCACTTATCAATGGCCTTTCCTTTTGCTTTTACACTCTGCCCATATACAGAGTTCTGGCCTTCACAAATACAATGTTGTACAAGTTGGTGTTTTGTTCAGGTCAGCCTTCCCCCCTACTCTGGCTGATTAATAGCACAGTGAACTTCAGGCTGCTGGTTCATGCAACACGCAACTGAACTGGTGAATCCTGTACTGATGAATCATGTACATCTAGTAAAAAAAAAGTATGTCTCTTTCCCAACATGGAAACCTTTGCTTTCAGAAATCTGTCTCAAACTCAGAAAACTCAGAATGCCTTTGTTTCTGAAAGTTTACCAGTTTTTGGCAGGAAAATAGCTCCCTTCCCCCAGACATTATGAATTACTACGTGCCTCCCTCATACATGCCACTTTCTACCAACTTCTTCAAACAATATGTTTTGGCAAATACTTTAAATTTTTTAAATTACAAAGTTTTGAAGAAAAAAAATTAAAATATAGACATTTTCTGAAAATGTTGTTTGATTTCCAAGGAAAGAGTTTTGACGTAAATAACCCACAGTAACAGCTGTCATGCTATACTTGTTTACAGCTCTCTTCCTTAAGGGAATGTCAGAAAGAAAATGAGACAAGTTTAGAGGACTAGGATGCAGAACTCTTGATTTGAAGATCTGTCTGTGTCTCAGTGTTGCAAAACTCACATTTCACATGTTATAAATCCAGACTGGAATTTTAGCCTCTGCTTACTCCAGTCTCAACAGCAAGATCATTAAAGCACTTGGAGAAATCTGATATATAAATTCAGTAGGAAATGGTCTGAGATTTCCCCATACTTAGAAGTTTTTGGTCAAGGGCTAAAATGGCCCTTGGAGCACCTTTATGAACCATTTTTGACTGCACTGTCTAATTGTTCCCAGCACATGTTCATCTTAACTCTTGCCTATGTCTTAGTGTGGCTGTTGTGGTTCCTAAAAGGAGATTCCCCCATCAGCAGCAAGGTGATACAACAGGATCAGGAGATGACACAAAGGCAGCTTCCTGTTATGTATGCAAGCACTGTAAATTCAGAGCCTGAAGTTACTGCCAAGTTCTTTTCCCCCTGAGGGCAAAATCATAAGATGAGTAAAAAAATCTTGCTGAGAACATGTGTCTGCCTCACACAGCTCTCACTGTGACATGCACTGTGAAATGGCTAATTAGAACTTCAGGACATAGAGATCAATATAACTTCCATCCTCTGGCTAACTGTGTAGAATGTTTGAGTGCTTTGTAATTCTATTTGTATTGCCTCCTCTGCTTCCCTGCAGCTTGTAGGCTCTGTGGACAATCATTGCTGAGGGATCTGCAGATCCAGCCAGAGCCCCAGGATTGTGCATATTATCCATTACCCTCACATGGTCATGAATTCCACAGTGACCTCAGCCATCCCTCTCATTGCCAGAGAAAAGAGACACCCTCCCAGTTTAAATTGGTTTTATTTAATTTGAAGATTCAAACAGGAGGAAAAGTGCTGAATTTCCTTTTCTCCCAAAGATGTCTGTGACCTTCAGTGTACTTGATCAAGGTTCACATTCTTATCTGGGAGCAAGTGCAGTTCTAGGTTATGGCAGGTGGATACTGGCTACAGGCCTATAAACAATTGTACTTCATGGCTTTATTAATATGACTGGTTTAACTTTGTTTTTCCCATATGTCTCAAGGCCTGACTGTAAGAGAGTACAACAAATGTAGGATCTGTTACACACGTGTCCAATAAGGAGTTTTAATTATTTCCATTTGTTATTTTGATGCAAACTTTTACTGCATTTGGATTTAATTTTAAAAAATCTCCTCTTCGTCTCCTATTTCAATAATGAAAATACATTTGTATAAAGTTTTCATTATTCTATTGCTCTAGAAGGTGCTTAACCATTTTGGCCAAGCTTTCAAATGATTTTGGGAAAATAACTGAGCCTGAAATATTTCAATCATTAAAATTAATGTTTCAGAACCTGTGGTATATTTTACTAGGAATTTACACCTGGAAGCTTATATAGTCTTATCAGTAAAATTTGGTTGCTTCTGTTGGGTGCAAGATTTTTCATTTGTATTTAGAGCCTTGTTATGAGACAATATATTTACTCTCTGTTTACTCTCCATATGTGGGGTTACAAAGAGTAATATGTCTGGGGCAACACTCTTGACAGCTCACCAAGCTCATCCAAACTAATTAATTCACTCTGAGGTAATAATCTCTTACTACATTAGGCTACAGGCAGCAAACCGGGAAATAAATTTTGGCTACATTCAGTAGGGAAGTGACATGTTCTGGTTTAGTTTCCTGCTTGTACATCTGCTTATCCCCAGCAAATACAGATGAAAATCTACTTTGGTGCAAATTGATCTGAATAGGCCTCCTAATTTGCAGCTTTCTGTGTCACCTTGGTTTTTGCCCTGTGCATCGTGTGAGCTGTTGGCTTGTGGGAACCCATACAGGGATGTAGGGGAAAGGATGCAAGCAAACAACTTTCTGCAAAGGTGAATTGTATTGCCATGGCAGGAAGTGTGCCCAAGTTTGAACAAAGTTAGAGGAACTGTGCTTGGAATGACAGAAGAGGCTGAAAGAAGCTATGGAATATAGTTGCTACAATGTTGTAGACTCTCGCTTTTGATTTTGGCCCTCAGGAGACCAAACCTGCCTAGAATTACTAGTTCCATCTACAGTGGAAATGAGATCTGCTCTCATAAGTCCCTCCATCCCAGTCATGTCTTTGACCTCATTAGGGACAAGTGTGGTCTTCAGGACAAAGAAAAATTACTTTATAAGCACCAGGGATTGGAATGTAGCCCTGTAGCCCTGAATTACCCTTGCTGCACAGCTGTAGGAGTCCAAGGAGGTAAAATGTATTGTGTGTCTCTGTTAACATTCTTTAGGAGCAGTTTCATTTCATAGTGACATCCTGTAGACAGGAGGAAAGGACATTTATTAGCACTAAAACCTGCTTGTTATATGGCTGAAAATGTTTTGGCTCCACTGGAATTTAAACTTGTCTGACTGCTTGAAAGGTGTTCAGATTTAATATAACTGATTCAAACGTGCAGTTGAAGTTCTGTGTGAAATTCTCTTGTGGGATAAAGATCTTGGTTTATAGGGTCTGAAGAATGATTCTAAACACTCTCCATCTCCAAAGACAATGTAGAGGTGCCAGTTTCTGCATAGATCAGATTACTGCAAGTGTTGAAAATGCAAATCAATGTCAAATTCGAGAAATAAGCATAAGAACCACCTAGGGGTTCTGCTGGTAATTATTAGCAAGAGCCATGCTTTAGTGATATCTCTTTCACGAGCTGCAGAACATTTAATTCCATTCAAAGTATAGCAGTGATGAAGTGAACAAATAGAAAATAGAAAGGAATACAGAAGAACTATGCAAAGGATCATTCATAAAGTATTTCCTTTGGTTTCTCTACTTTTGTCATGTATGTTAGATGTTTTAAGACCAGGAGGAATCACTGTTATCACCTAATATGACTCTTTCAGTCTTAGAGTTCATGCTGTGCATTCAGTACCAATCGAAGAACTTCTTGTTTTCGGAAGAGCAGGGAATTTGACTCTATTTTTTTTTAATCTCTTGTGGCTGAATTCTAATAAGCCCCTTTTAAAAGTTAAAGCCATTAAGGCCAGACAGTGTTTTTTTTCCTTCAGCATAAATCAGAGCAGCCTCAGTGGAACCAGTAGTTACTCCATATTTTCATTGGAGAAATTTAAGAGCAGAAGGAATGGAACTAAACTCTGGATTGCTCTGTTATGTGACCACGTCTCCCTCTTATGCCTGATCTCAGTGATTACAATCCCAATGACACCGAAAACAATTTGCTTTCCCTTTAAAAAATGCTTTGAGCTGTGGTGCTGATGGCTGTGGTTCTCACTGCACCCAGAACACGGCCACTTACATATGTTTGTTATGTGTCCAATTGTGCTGATAAATTGCCTTTAGTTCTGATCAGGAATCATTACAATCAAGCGATGTTGCATCTTTGTGGAGACTGAGCAGGCATTGTGTGGTGGGAAACTGAACAGAAGGCACCTTGCATGGAAAAGCATTCATCCAGAAAAACGTTGTTTTTGCTTTAGAGAATACGTAAAGCCAGGGCAGAAGGAGGATCAGGATTCTTGGCTACTGAAGGAAATGTTTTCTTTTTTGTTCAGCACAATCTATTTTTTAACTGACAGCTCTCAGAGAAAGGAGTGCAGTGCAGGGTGACGCAAACACTCATCTGCACTCCACTGGGGGAGAAACAGCTCATTACTGCAGGCAAAGCTAGAATTCAGGCTTGCTTATTTTTGACTTCAAGTTCCTCAGTTGTGGGAAACAGTTTTTTCATTCCTGTACTTTTAATAAAATCTGCACATTGTTATTTGCTTTACTCTGATGAGGGTCTGGATTGATGTTGTGATGTGGTGTTTGCCAAATTTGTAACATTCTTTTAAATATATTTATTCTTCTTTCTACAAGGGCAAAGGATCTTATTTTGAATCCCCAAAGGCTTTCCCAACATATGGGGGATGAATAAATACTCAAAATGTCTACAACTGCTGTTACAGCTACAGCTGCCAGCTTTAGAAAAGAACAAAGTACCTGCACACAATGTGCGCGTGCGTGTAAGAGAGGCAGAGGGAGAAATACAGTGTGGGCACTCTTGGGGTCAGGAGTGTTCTCTAATAAGAAACACATTTTACAGACAGCAAGGGAATTATTTTTACTGTGTGCATTTACAAGTCCTCAGGCAGGGAATTTTTTTGTGGGGATGTTTTTAAGGCTAATTATTTACAGCATGCAGGGCTTGAACCTGCAGATCTTAATTTGGCAAAACTCCCATTCACTTCAAGGGTGCTCTGCATGGTGCACCTGGTGGAGGGCAGGGAGGGATGGGTGATGGGCATGTCCTGGCTGTGAGGGACTGCAGAAGACCCTGCTGACTTCAGTGACAGCTGAGCTTCTGTCTCTGATGGTGGATTTTACAGGAGTGCGGAGCTGTGGGGGTGACAAAACACCGGGGCAAAGTGGCCAAAAAGAGTGGTTTGGAGGAGAATATTTTGCCATCATTCTCAGACAACTTGCCTAATTTTTAACTCAGCTTTTTGTTCTCACACTTTAAAGCAACCTTTTGTGGGAAATACCATACAAATGTTATGGCGTTCCCACACAAACCACACTGGGTTTGAATATTTAAGTCTTTAGATATTAACACTGTAATTCTGAACAGTGTCCTATTATAAAGAATTAAAAAAAAAAAAAAGGAAGAGCAATGTCTATTAAGTTTCCATCCAATACTAGCTGTTTTTCATTGAGAAACAGAATTCAATCAGCTCTTTCAATCAAGGAGATTTAAGAGCCAGAGCAGGGCAAGAGGAGCAATAGAAGCACAACTGAAGATAATATTTCTGAGTCAGGAACTGTTTCTTTTTGTACTGTATTGAGCATGCTTGGCATGAGTGAATCTTCTCCAAACTGGATGCTGCTAGGCAATTGTGATGATGGGGATGTTGATTGTACCAGTCATTTTACAGGCCTTTGCTAAATACTGTTTGACATCTGATAGCAGCTGGGTGCTTTCAGCTTTCAAGGAGCTTTTAATCGGACAATTTTCACTGGCATCGGCTTGTGCAAACCACCTGCAAATGAATATATTGCTCTCCATGAATAATCAGCATATGCAAAATTTGTATCCACCAGTAAGAAGACTCAGGTGACCTCTCTGTCCAATCACAGCTAATCAAGCCAGGTTGTTTTCCTGCAGTCATTAATATTTAAAATAATGCCCTTTTAATCAGGCTGGGGAAACAGATTTAACCCACTCAATATTTTATCATTCCCAGTCATTTAGTCAGCGTCAGTTATAAAGCACAGATAAATACATGGTTTTCAGGAAGAGAAAGAGCTTAGTTCTTAGAGTATAGTTCTCTTAGAGTTTGAAGGGAGCTGGTTAGCTATAGAAGCCCAATGATTCTTTCTTTCTATTTCCTAGGAGCAGAAATTTTAGGAAATGCTAGTGAATGGCCTCTCTCTCTTGAAAGAAGCTGCCAAAGGTTTTATACAGTTCTGGATTGGGTAAAATAGAGTTTACCTACTTTTCAAATTCAACATTTGAATTTTGTAGCTTGATTGTTTTTTGGTTTTGTTTTTGGTGAGTTTTTTTGTTTGTTTGTTTTAAATTTTATTATAAATATATTCAAACCTATGGAGTCTTCCATCTCCCTTTGTTTAGTCTGTCAGAGGTATGAGATCTGGAGATGACCTCTTTCCCACACAGAGAGGCTGGATGGAAGGCTGATTCTTAGGACCACAGGTATTGTGTTTTCAGAGGACGTTAGGCAGCCCACAAGGTAAGTGGGCTCCCTCTGTGGGCTGTCAGATACCCAGGGTAGCCTGATTTCTCTGCCAAACTTGCCAGGGATAACAGGATGCTCCCATGACACAGGGTCAGGTTCCCACTGCTTGCATCCATGTTTCTATTGACCTAAGAGGGCTGTCTTGAAGGTTGAGGTTTCTTCAAGTTGTGGGTCCCACTTCAAACTATTTCTCTCACATAGAAGCTGTAGGCTTGAAAGGAGAAGATCTTTCTGTCTGGGGTGGTGGCTAGAGAGATCTTCTGTTCCTAGGCTTCTGAGAGCTGCTGAAAACATGGTGGGGCAAAGATTCCCAGGATTTATGGTTCTTAGGTCTGAAGGAAGAAAACCCTCCTAATGATGTTCTTCTCTTGTGACTTATGCTCATCTTCTCCTGAATATTAGATCCTAAATGTCCTAAGAACTTTAAAGTCCTTCTGAGAAATTAAAACTGGGACATGTGTGAGACTTGAATTCCAAAGGAGACTGTCAAAATGATGCCTGAGCATCATCAGCTCTCAGTCCTCTTGCTCTGCCCTGAACCAGAGTAGACAATGCCAGGTAAGATTAGGATAACACCAGGGTGGATGTCTGGATGTTTCTGGATGCTGCTGCTTCTCTGCCAGTTTAATTTTGTTACTTTTATACCTGGCTGAAAGGTGATCTCAGTAAATGTACCTGCATTTTGAATTTCTAGCTGATGTAAATATTGTAATCAATTAGCAACAGACAGCAGAGTACAAAGCACAATCAAAGTCATTTAAATGTGTGGAAAAACCCTGTCTGTTGTGATTTTCTTTCTTCTGAACACCAAATATATGTCCTTAGTCTTTTTATTGGCCTCTGCATCTTCTTTTTTTTTTATAGACTTACTATTCTAAATTGAAAAATTTGAATGAATGAAGACACAGGTTATAACACTTACATGTAGTATTCTTGTCCCTTTTTGCTTGTTTCCATTTCTGCTCTTGTAGCACTTACAGATTTTAAGCAATGTTAAAATGTTCCTTCACCAGTGGCAAATTTTGTATCCTGAGTACACCACACTTATAATCCCTTTCTTATCTAAAAAGCTATTTGAAAATCCCATTGTGTAGTTCTACAAGTGGGAAGTGGAAGCACATGTCTGGGATCCCAGGGTGATTAATAAACCACTGCATCACCTCGCTCCTCTAACACTGTTGATCCCAACCAATTTGTGCTCTTACTTCAAAGCTGAAGGAACAGCAGCTTTCTTTCCTTCAGTTCCCAGGGAAAGCTATGCAGATTCATGGTGAAAGGGTTTCTGTTGTAAGGCCTTTCTTTGGTTTTGATCTGCATATCCACGGTCTGAGGGTTACGTGCACACAAAATCAACTGCTCTGAGGTCAATAGAGAAAATTTCTTCTGGTTCTGACCTGGAGCTATAAATTGATCCAGTTTTACTCAGCTCTGGTCTGGGGGAGGGGGCGTCCCTTGAAAATGCCCACAAACTTTGAGGAACTTGATATAAATCACGAATCTATAGTTCAGCTGCAATGACTGTTCATGATGGATAGTTCTTACTGCTGTATTTCTAAGTTACTGCTGTATTTCTGTTACTCACAGCAGGAAACAACTGAAACAGGATTGTTTGGAGGGTGTTACACCTCCTCCTCTTTTCTTAGGAAGTGAATTCACTTTTTGTAAGGAGAACGATGTGAACCTGCAGACAAAGATGGCCTTGGAAATGGGTGACTAGATTGGAGCAGCCTAGTAGAACAAGCAACATCTAAAAGATAGGTGGTGTTTCACTCCAGGCCTTGTAGTTGAGATTTAGCACCAGATCTTGAATCCTTTAGCATCCAGTCTCAAGTGACTTTTAACAGTGTCACTCTTGTTCTTTATTGTGGTACAGCAAACTTATCTGTTGTACAAAAAGAAAGAGAATGCATGTCCTTATCTGCAAGTGAAGCTTCTTGAGACAACATCCAGTCTACTGCAAAGGAGGCTAGAACAGTCCTTTAAGCCTCAAAACTCAGTTTTCTGTCCTGAACAATCTGTGGGGCTTTGGCTGCGTCATTTTTCTTTTCATATGTCCCAGTTTGCACTTGTCATCTGAGCAGAACAGACTGTGAATTATAAGATGATAGACTTCCATGTGTTAGAGTTTTATAAGGGATTAGAATGGGTCATCTCTTAACAGATCATGTTTTCAGTGTGCCATTTATGGTTGGGTAATCTGGAAAGGTGTCTTAGCTGAGCAGATGATGGTAGTTAGTCCTTAAGAACACAGTCATACGTATTTAGGTCTTTTTAAACAGGACTTGGATGTGTAGTTCCTGAGACTTCTGCTAATGTCATACTTAGCAATCACATCAAAACTACATAGTTGGGTTTTTCCTCCCCCCACAAAAGTGTCTTGTTTCATCTTGGACATTTCATTTCACTCAGATGTAAAATGCCATATACATCTGGACCAAGCAGGCTATGAACATCAAAAAACTCTTCAAGAAGAAAACTCACATCCTCTGCACAAACTCCCATGGTCCAAGAAAATTTGGCTGTACATGCTGCTGGAGGAAAGTTCTCATAAACCACTCTGTGTTGGTTTATACAGTACAAATCCCACAGAATCTATTAAAAAAGGTAGAGTCCAAGTCTGAGACATTACAGTGCAAATGAACCCCCAGAGAAATGAATATTTAAGCCCTCTACCCAAACATTCCATGACACTGCGATGAAAGATGGCAATAGGCAACAGCAGAGAAGGCTGGGTGTGCCAGTAAAATCCATTGTAGTGGCTTTGTGTGTGTGCCCCAAGGCCTCGTAAGCAATCCAGTCTTTTTCAGGAGTGACTGAACAGAGGGCAACTTAGCACAGCACAGATTAGGGCAGAGGGGATGGGGGATTTCCTTGAGCTGTTGTTAATAAAGTTGCTGTCTATGGAAGATCAGGCTCTCAGGTCAAATGCCATTTAGCTATGGCAGCATGCAGATACACTTGTGCCAGATGTGGAGGGGCTTGGATAATTGGTTCTGTCTGTGCTGGTATCCAGCTCCCAGCCAGAAGACATAACAACATCCAAGGAGGTAAAATAGTAAATGCAACCTCAAAGGATTTTCTTGCACTTGGCACTGAGTGGAGAGCCCAGCAAGGTAACAGCTTTGTAAACATTGCCAAAGCAGGGCAGCGAGTACAGTCATAGCTGCTTGCAATTTCATTAATGTCAAAGGAAGAGGGGGAGGACCCCCAGCCCAGCAGTAATTGTGTTTGTGGCTGCTAGCCCTGCCAGCAAGGGAGAGTGACAGAATACACATGGGGCAAAACCAGACCGTGAAGCACTGAGGTCACCAATACTTTGGGAATTCAGCATTGTCATATGTCACCCAGCCTTCCTGCTTCCTCACCTTTTGAAAGACAGATGGCCAGCCAGATGGCAGCTTCCTCACACTTCCTGAAAGGTTAAAGGCTGTGCTGTTAGGGGACAGCTAGCTCATATTTGCATTGAGGGGAACAGTGTGGTTTAAATTCAGCCTAAACAGAGCTGCTGGTTAGTCTGGTTCATCTGAGCAAAAAAAACCTCTGCAATAATGTCATTGCATCAAGAAGCCTTTGATTGCAGTGGCCAGGTGTGGTTGATGCGAGCTGACTGGATGGCAAGAGTAAATACTGGCGTGATGACATCTGTGTGTGATACAGGACCTGGGGGTTCCCTGTCTGTGCCAGACCCCATCCTTCCATTTACACTTCTATTTACTTCTTTCTATTTACAACTACATTTGTAGTTGTTCTGATTTTTCTCAAAGGAAACCAGTCTTTCTCCAGGCTCCTCAATACTACATTCCACATCCATTCAGCCCAAGAAGACACTTAACTGAGACACTGAAATTAGGATCTCTGTTACCTTTGCCTCTTTCTTCATTCATGGTGGGAGACAAGTATAAGCAAAGTGAGTCCATATGTTAGTTGGCCCAAACAGCACTAGTGCGACTAAAACCTAATAAAGCAAGGAATAATATCTGACACCATCTGCAAACAAAGTGTTTTGTGTTCCAGGATTTCACATCTCAGCCTCCTTGTACCTTGAGCCCTGCTTCTCTGTGCATCACCATCAGTGCTCTCCCTGATCCTGCCTCTGGATGCACAGGCCCCCATGCTGATGCTCCAGCAGAGCCCTTCCAGCCAAAGCATGGCCACTAGAGCTCCTAGCAGTGGACCTGAGTGCAGGACTTGGGCCCTGGGTTCCATGCTGTGCACAAAACATGCTGTGCACACCCATGTGCACTAGAAATAATAAACATTAGACATAAACTAGAGTGTAGGGGGAAGCCACCTTGGATAATGATATGGTTGTGATAGATCCTCTACACCCCAAGTTAGCTTCCAGAACTAGAGGCATGGTCTACAGGGTGAGTGAAATTTCCCAGAACGTGTGAGATGCTGACATAAATCCCCAGATGAACTGAACTGAGCCTTCGCAGCGTAGCCAAAGCCCTCCAGCCAGATTTCAATAGTATAAACAAGACTGAGTCACCTCCTCCCTCACTGAAAATTAGAGATGGTAATAGTTCTGCAAGCAGTTGATTGTATGCTATCAATCATTCATAACGCTAATTTTTCTGAGTTGGCATCAGAAGAAAAAAAACCTAAGATTGGGAAGGAGCCTAGGTTGCTGTTCTGCCCATGTCACACTGCTTGTGAACAATTCAGCAACAGCTTTATGCCTCAATCAATGCAGCTGTTAAGCTGAATAAAAGCAGGACTTTACTGAAAAACAGATGTTTTGCACATGAGCTGACTTATTTCAGTTAATGATCCAGATAGAAAAGAGCACAAAGCACAATATATGCACACACAAACAGGCATCGTCAGTGCTTGAAACAGTATTTAAGTGCAGATATAGGTATTGAGATATGTTGAGAGGAAAAATTCTCCTGTTTTGAAATTATTCCATATACCTCTAAGAGCTTTTGTAATGCCAGCATGGCCTTTTGACATATTTTGGCTCTTTCAAGCACCATGTATGTGCATATGTGTGTACATGAGTACAGGCACACACTTGCATATATGATGCAGGGTGACAATGATAGCACTAGGGCTGATTTCCATGAAATAATGTTGAAAGTTCCCAGAATGATTGAGGCAAGTTCCTGCAGAGTTGTTTTTATCAGTGTTTTAGATGACTAACTAAGAGGAAGGTGATTTCCCGCTACCTGGTTAGGTGATTAATTGAATTAGTATTTAGAAATGGTTTCTAAAAATAGCAAAAAATGACCACTTTTTTATGCATCAGCCTAATTAGGGATTGAATTTTTAGGACTACAAAGAATCCATGTGGTGGTGATTTTGAATGCCTTGGTGTTTGAGTTTCTGAATGGGAAAACTGCAATGAGGCTGATTTCTGGGGCATCACTTCTCAGAACTTTCTGAAAGTTGGCACCTCAGATATGTCTTAAATTTCATGCCCCTCTAAATTCCCAGTCACTGTCAAAAAAAAAGCAGCTACAGTGTCTTGTTTGGGACCTCTGGCGTCTTTGGGATTGGTGACCACTTTGTCAGAGGTCAAAAATAAGAAATACAAATAAACAAAGAGCTTGCAGCTATTTCCGTTTAATACACCAGAGCCTGTGTTGGTTCTGCACACTGATACTGAAGAGGTGAAAATTGAAACTACTTGTGGAATTTTTTTGTTTCTTCTCCCCCCACCACCTCCCCCCGCCCTC
>VXAX01005064.1:322404-434564 GCA_013399835.1 Leptocoma aspasia | reverse complement strand
CCCTCCCCCCCAATTGCGTCTTTCCACTTTTCTTTTTTTCTGGCATAATTTACCATTATTTTATTTTTGTAATTGATCTTTGTCTAGAAATATCTAATCTCCCCTTTCTAAGGGGTCAAGAACAAGGAAGGGAACTTCTCAAATCACAACTGAACATGAGATCAGTAAGTGTGACCAAAAGCCAGCATTTCTGGCTTTTGGGAAAGTTTTCTGAGATGCACTTATTTCAGTTTCTAATTTGTTCTTCACTGCTGTGCAATGGAAATTCTGAAAACAAGTCTGAGAAATGAAACTCATCTGAGCTGGTTAGCAATGCAGAGCTGTTTCAATGTCAATCTGTTAAAACTTAGCTTTATCTCAGCTTCAGTGAAACTTGCTCAAACGTGAGATGCTTCAGATGAAATATTCAAGGAAGCAGTGTTTACTGATGAAACTTTGTTTAGTCGGAAATTTGCAAACCAGATTTAGTTATAGTCTTATATCTCTCACACACAGATTTTTTTCCTTATACACGTATTCACTGAGAGCTTGTGTTAAATAGATGTTATCAAGTATTTACTTAAAAAAAACAATAAGTTTTAAACTGTTTGACCAAAGAGCCTTTTCCTCCTGTCTGATGCTGCCAAAAGGATTTATATAGGAGCTAAAATACATGTGGAAAGGGTCATGCCTGGAATTTTGCTGTAATTGTAATTTTTTGATGCTGAAAAACAGCTGCCCATCAGTTTAAGGGGATCATTTGAGAGCCACTCCAAACTGACCAGTAAAATGATTGAATTGCTGAAACAGTAACTCACTGGAAAATTGTTTCTGCATGTAGCTCTTCCGCCCTATCTTTGGCACAGCCACCCCTGTAATTAAGGTGCAAAGTGATCTCTGAACCTGATGAAATAAGCTAAAGTGGACCAGAACCACTCTCCCCCCAGCTCTGCCTAGCCCTATTCTTCAACGCTCCCTGCATCACCTAGATGGCCATCTCTGAAGCAGAATTTCATGCTCTTTTTAACATTTCTGCTTCAGCTCCTGATGTAAGATTAGAAGTGAACATTAGGCCTAAAGAAAAAAAAAATATGGTTAAAATGTTATTTTTCACCATCCAGCCCTGTAAGCTCTATGTAAATTCTTGATGAAGCTTCTGGGAATGTTATGCATATGAAGAAGTCTAATTTCTTCTAATATTTATCTTACTCTATCTGTTACAACATTTCCAAGTTCTTGCTATCAGTTCACCACGTGGAGGGTAGCAATCCCCACGTGATCCTCCAGGTCAGCAGGATCTGAAGCCACCATTTCAGTGATGATCACTAGAGCATTGCCCATGAAGAGAATCTTATTGCACTAAAGCAGGCAAGGGTTCAAGTACAGCTAGGTTGACAGGCAGTGAAAGAAAGCACGTCTCAGTAGAAAAAAATGAGACCTGCAAGCCCGGAACCTTAATCAGGTGATTAATTAGCAACAGAGTCCTTTATTACGTGCCTAGAAGAATACTAAATCTTGGGTGGGTAATGGGAAAATCTGCAGTGTTTTATGTTCCTGGTGGTCACTTCTCTATGCTCCTGTGAAAATCCCCAAGACAGCGAGTTGAGAAACCTGAGATGGAAGACAATTAGGACTTAACTTCCAAGTGAGCTGCTGGGCCTCAGGCAGAAACCATGAAAAGACAAATGATAAATGACCAAGTATTCTATCTTGATAGAAAGACAAGCCAGGCATTTTTGAGAAGTGTTTTTCAAAGAGCTAAGCCCTGACACAGCTGCGTGGTTTAAACTGTAAAGCCAGCCCAGGAAACCAGAGTGGGACAGTTTACTGAGTGCTGGGTTTCTTGAGGGTTTCCTGGAGCTTTTTGCCTGTGGTATTTGGTGCAGTGGATGGGTCACCAGGTCAATTGTATTGGAGGCATATAAAAAAAGGGACAATTTAATGGTTGCTAATATCATGGCAGTTATGTCCCTGAGACAAGGCTCACCAGATACCTGACGCTGGGGCTTGAACACTTGGACAGTTTCACTTGAAAGATGGAGTGTTCTCCAGAGAACTCCAACATGTTGTGATTGCTGAGTGTTTCCCTTTGTGACAGCACTGCTGATCCCGTGCAGGGACACAGAGCAGCCGATCCAGCCCTGCCCCAGCAGCGCCGCATCTCCGGGCTCACACGGGAGCCTGGCTCACAGGGGAGCCTGGCACAGTGGTCAGGGCAGCCTGCCAGCAGCACAGTGCTGGCTCTGGCAGCTGTGGCTGTGAGCTCAGAGGGGCTGGGACAGGATTTGCCCCTGCAGATAAATGCTGTGCTGTTGTGAGGGGTGTGCCTGTGTGGGACACAGCACGTGCAAGCTCCTGAAATGAGAGGGCACTGGGGACAGGGGTGATTTGCACACTGGCAGCTCTTGAAGTCAGGCATTGTAAGACTCTATGTGCCTTGAATTTACATCACAGGGTCCTTATTAGTAGGTAGGCCTACTAGAAGAAGCCATGAGCTTGCCAGAATTGAGGACTAAAAAGGTACAGAATAGTAAAAAATAACTGATTCTGGTATTTTACCTTCTAGCTCTGGAGTTAGTCTACCACCAGCCAGCACTATGTGATTCAACTAGATTTAATCCTTTCTGTAATTTTGATTCAGTGGGCACATAGGAGAAAAGTCTGTGTCTGGATTAACCCAAAAGCCAAGTCCAGCTGTGTCTATTCTTGGTCACAGCCTGGACCCTGTAGTCCTCAAATACCTGTCTATATTTCTGTGTTCTCTAAATCCTCCTGTATGCAGCCAGCAAGTAACTATCAAACTGTGTTGATGCACTCCTGCGCTCTGAAAAAAATAAAATACCAGGCACATTTCAGAAAACACAATTGCCAGAGATGTACTTATGATCCTAAAGTGCAAGAATCCCCTATATGCACATCATCTCCCCAACAGACATGTCATACTAACTTACAACATCCTCTTTATGTAATTCCCTTCACATATTGTTACACAGACTAAATATGCTTAGCACAACACAACAGCCTCTTGCATTCAAATCTATGCATTCTTAGCTCATGAGTTTTACCATAAGTCCCATGAACATTCTGTGAACTTCCAGCTCCTGGATTCATGGGAACAATAAAAATTTCAACACTGTTTTTAGGTTTTATGGTTGCAGCAAAACCCCACACATAAATATGATCTAAAGAACCCCCAAACCAGAAGGCAAATAAAAATAATCCCAGAAACATTACTGTTATGCTGATAAATCCAGTGATTTTTAAGCTGCCTTCTTCAGGGATCTCTAGTATGGTTTGGGGAGGGCATGGTTGGCCACACTTGTGACAAACACATACTTCTGCATGTTCAGGTCTCATAGAACTCTTTCCTTCTAAACCTCACACAGGCGCTTCATAGCACTCACAGGCACTCACTGCCTTGAGATGTGCTGTAGTCTGGGGTGAAACTCAGTCTGTTTAGATTCAGCTTGCACAAGACTCAGCTCCAGTCATTACAGACATCAGGGTGAGAACTGGAAGCACCAAGGAGGATGAGAAGTGAAGGCACTAGGGAGCTGCTAAGGTCACTTCCAGTGTCTGCTGCTTCTTTGGCTTAACAAAGTGTATGAGATGCCAGAGCTGTCCCCGCTCACATCTAGCTACTGAAACTGTGTGTCCTGCCTTGGAGCAGCTGCTCACATGAGATGGTGTCCAGAGCTCATCCGTGCTGCATTGCACCCCATCCCACTGCATGTGGGGCTTTCGGCTCTGAGTTGTGAGCAGAAGCCATGCTCAGATGTGGCAGATCTTCCTCACAGCAGCTCAGAGATGAGCTCTGGTGTGCTGGCAGCAGTGCAAGCCATGGTGGCCCTGCTCTGCCCTGGGCTGTGCAGCTTGTGGTGTGTGCAGGTGCCTTGTGTGCCTTCCCAGAGCCCAGCTCACCCCAGCCTCTGTGTCAGGCTGCTTTTGTGCCAAGGCATGCCCTTGGTTTGGAGTTAGGTTTGTTTCCCACTCTGGGCTGCTGTCTCTTGGCATGCCTAGGGGCAAGGAGTGGAGCATAGGAGGCTTGCGTCGTGGACACCTTTGGCATCTTCTCTGTTCCCACTAGACCACCAGACTGTGGTGTCAGGGGCCTGTCCAGAGCCCTGACTCCATTCCTCTCCCAGACTTGCCTAGATGTGGACAAGGAGATGGTGTTTCTGAAATGAAGTCTCTGCCCTCCTGAGGTTACCTCCCTTTTGATTGCTGAGGGAGAAAATACAGCCTTTGCTTTATTCTAAATGGCTGTAGCCAGGTCAGTTGAATCCTTGCCTCTGCCAGCTTTATCCATGACCAATTTCAAGGGGCAGTAGTCCCCTGAGCAGAGAGGCATGTGTGAACTCTGTATGATTTCCTTGCTTT
This sequence comes from Leptocoma aspasia, assembly GCA_013399835.1. Taxonomy (NCBI): domain Eukaryota; kingdom Metazoa; phylum Chordata; class Aves; order Passeriformes; family Nectariniidae; genus Leptocoma; species Leptocoma aspasia. Next base: position 430,205 of record VXAX01005064.1, on the reverse strand, counting down.
GTGTGTCTACCTGGAAGATTGCTCTCCATCCTGTTATACTGGGAAGGGCAGCAGAGTGAGAGGGGAGCAGAGACAGCATGCAACTGGCCTGAGAAGTATTTCAAATTTTTGTGGCTGTGTGACCCTCCCCTGCTCTCACTCAGGCCTGAGGCAGCTGGAGAGACTGGCTGTGGTGTTCTGCTGCAGCTGGAGAGGCAAGGTGATGTGAACGAGAACTTTCTTCTGAAGAGGGATTTCTCTAAATCCAAAAGGACATCCTGTATGTTTTCTAAGCTCATGGATGTTTTGCAAGAGTTATGAGTGATGGCAGAGACATACTTTGCAGTTAAGTCTTCTGGGAGTCAGTCGGGGGTTTTGGTTGAGTAAGAATTGGCATTAAAGTTCTGGATCTGACCCAGAGCAAGTATTGAGTCTGTGGGTGAGGCTGACCCTAACTGAGCTCTGCACTTCATGACTGATACGTGTGGGATCAAGTGCAAAAAACAAAGGGAATTGCCAACCACGACCTCGTGTGGGCTGGAGCAACAGTGCCTTGGGAGATTTTTCATACTGGCTCTAGCAAAAATTAACTGAGGATGGAGAGGGAGGTGAAAAAGGTAAGACTGAAGATCACAGGGGATGCACTCTTTCTGACATCATCTGCCTTCTCTCTTCTTTATCTCAACTGCAGCTACAGTCTTTGTACGCTTTTGAATGCCAAAACTCTTTTTTAAATGTTTTTAAACATCCTGCCAGTGCCAGTGGAGAAAAACTAAGCATTATATAGGAAGCAGGGCATGGGACTGACACTAGATCTAGGCTGGAAATTATTTTCTTATTTTATGAGGATTCTCAAAGCACTGGAAAAACATTTTTTGTTCTGACAGAGGCTGGAAAGTCAAAATCTGAAACATATTGGTTAACTGAAAAATCTGGAAAAGAGCAGTAAGGTTAGGGGTCAAGTGCAGCACTTTGTTTAGATGATTTTCAAATGTTTTGGTTAAGTCCTGAATATTTCTAAATGGTTTCTAGCCACTACAATTATCTTAAATTTGGAAAATAAAAGATACTTTGAAAAGTAGAAGTTTGAGCAATTTGGAGGAAGAAACTTCAAACTGGAAACTTTACATAAACCCCCTTTTTTCCCAGGGAGAAAAACAGTTATAGTGGAATCCCACTGCATTATGAAAGCCCCCAAAAACCTGATCTTCCCTGCCCAACAACTGTCTCTGGAAAGGGATGGTGTTCAGCCCCATTCTTCCAGGAGTGCATCTTGAGGCAATGTAGCTTGTCTCAGGTCTCCCTTTCACTGCCCCAGTCTGTCCCTAGGACTTTCTTTTCTGCTTGTGGAAGTGTTTGTGTTGTCTGATAAACACTGAGCAAAACCATATGTGAGCTGGGTTGCATTATGCAATATGGGAGGATGGGTTATTATCTTCTCTTCAACTTGTGAAAGTTTTCCTTTTTGGCCACATCTCAAGGGGGGATATTAAATTGCATTGCATTTCATTTCTGATTGACATTGGATGCTTAAAATTTACTTCCAATGCAGGCACAGGTTTTATTCTGCTGAAGGAATTCTTATATTACCTGAAATTTCTAGATCAACATGAGCCTGCCAGTGCCAATTCTTGCTTTACAAGCAACTACTAGATCCTAAGGCTGAATTTACAGTCTTATTTCCTTGTAAATGTCAGATGTAATTTTGGGAGAATGTTCAGATATATCCGATACTGATCAACTCACCATTTTCATTATGATGCAGTCAAACCAGATGCAGCTGAGATCCTTACCCATACCCTTGAGGAAATCTATTGACAGGGCATGGAGGCAAGCTTTGGAAATAATAGACATGAAAAGGTATAAATCCTATATTAAAGTTTTATAAGTTTCATTACACAGTGATATTTCAATTACTCCATGGGAGTCTTGGATGAACCTACAGGAAAAAGGCAGCTGTGGATTGGCAGCTTTTTTCTCTGCTTTAGTTCAGGATATTTCCATTTGATTAGAAATAGGAAATCCCTTCAGCTGAAGGGGCAACACTGGGCCAATTTGCATTGAAAATTAAGAACCCAAGGAGCTTTGCAATGGTCCCCAATTCTAGCTAATTTCAGCAAGTTTTGAGGCTCTTTGCCACCTTTTTGGTCACTCCCATAGAACAAAGAGGTAGCTCTTGCCAGCCAGGGAAATAACTGTAATCTCATGTTACCTGCCAAACTCCTTATCCAGAGTCTAATACCTCCAGAGGGGATCCAAACTAGAATTCATTACTGGAAAGATGAGGGCAGACTTTTTAGCCTTTTGTGATAGGGCAAGGAGTAATGCTTTTAAATTTAAAAAAAGGTGATTTTAGATTGGATGTAAGCGAGAAGCTTTTTACAGTGAGGGTGCTGGAACATTGGCACAGGTTGCCCTGAGAGTGCCCCATCCCTGGAAATATTCAAAGTCAGGTTGGACAGGGCTTTCAGCAACCTGACCTAGCTGAAGATGTCCCTGCCCACTGCAGGGCAGTTGGACTGGACAGGCTTCAAAGGTCCCTTCCCATCCAAACCATTCATGATTCTATGAAAAGGGTAAGCCTTAAACCTGTGAGCCTCTTCCTGTGTATGCTTCCTCCAAGGCAAGTGCACCTCGAAAGAGTGGAGAGAATACATTCTTTCTTTTTTTTCTTTGAAAATACATGTGCAAAATCCAGTAATGCTGTGATTAAAGAAGTCTGCAGCTAGACATGCCCTGAATCAAGATCAGATTGGCAGTTAGCACCAGGAAAGGATTGGTGTCTTGTGGGGAAGGGTGTTTGACCAAATCCTGCTGATACATCATAATGGAAGACTTTTGGTGGCTTCAGAGGACTCTGGATAAAACGATGATAGCCTTGTATGTTTCTGAAAATTAGTTTGTGTTTTCAAATATAATGAATAGTAAATATCACTTACTGAAGTACCTCACATGTACTTGGCAGGTTGCAAGCAATGGCCAAATTCAATGTTCTTCCTACCACTGAAGCACAGTTATTCCCAAGGAAACTAAAGTACCAAGGGAGTGATGTGCCTTACTGCAGGCAGCTGTGAAAGGCAGAGCAAGCCTCTGGAACTGGGAGTGCTAGTCCTTTGTTTTGCATTCATAATGCTCTTTCTCCTGCACTTCACAAGAAATGCACATTTCAAAATGTGGAAGGACACTTTAGGGTCTGTGGCTCTCTAACTCTCTGGACTACAGCTGCAATTTTAAGCACAGCAGAAAGCAAGCTGGAACCTCATAAGGAAATGGTATGCAAGGTCTCACATGCACTGTGCTTTCACTTATGAGAGGCCTCAGCAGATCAATTAAACAGACATTCAATGCCTTTGCTTAGAGTAGCAGCAAACTGGTTTTCTTTCCCAGCCTTTGGTTCAAAGCACTTGACTTTTATCCTCATATCTTCTATCTTTTAGGAAGGGCCGTATTAAATGCTCATTCCTCTCAGTTGTAGGAGTCATGCTTACAGCTATTCAGTCTCTAATTGTGTGAAGCTGTCCCCAGAAACACAGCCTCAGAACTGCCTTTTACTGAAGGGAACAATAAGGCTTAATATAGTGCCTGGAGTGATATTATAGAGTTTGAGGCAGATCGGAGATTAGTACATTGTTTGTGCTGTAAAGGATTTCTTGCTAGGACATTAATAGAAAAGGGTTTACCTAATCATATTGTTTGCAGGCTTGTTTTGTTTTGCTGAAGTGATATGCAAATCTCTGACTGTCAAAAGGGAGCAAAGTTCAGCTTCCAATTTGCCATGAACCAAAAAATGGTTCTTGCAAAATACTGAGCTTGGCTTAAAACAAATTTTACAAGTGGAGACATTTCTGTTTCTTGCTGCTAAGAGGTAAAACTGCAAGTTACATTTCTATGCACAGGAGTAAGAAGTCTCCATGAAGGGAAGAGAGAATGCTGGATGATGTTCACACATAAATCCTCAGATTTCATAAGCTGGACTTTTAAAAAAATCACCAGATTTCACAATACCCACAGTCAGAATGTGAGGGATGGTGACCCTTTGGATTGGAAAGGATTTTTTTCAGGATTGTCTCTGTTGACTTTTAGTTTGGGTATTTTCCTTCCCTTCCACATGTGATCCTTGTTTTCAGAGTCACGTATTGTATCTATTAGATATTGGGAAATCTACTTTTTCAGGCCACACCACTCTCCCCTGCTGCTTTTTCTGCAGCTCTTACAAGGAGCAGGACAGCTTTCTCTGTAGTCCTTCCTTCTCACCTCTTTCCATACAGTTTTGGAGGCCTGTTGAAAGCAGTTCTTTATTCCCCCATGTGCTATTGATTGCCTCTCTCATGCTCTCTAACTCCTTCACTGCCCCTCAGGGACAAACCTGCCTCAGGGACAAACTTTGAGAGAAACTTGCACTCCGCTAAAGATATCTATCACTGGCTAAATCCTTCTAGAACATTGCCACTCTTGCTGAATGCAATTTGCTCTTTCCATGCCAAGGTTTTCTTCAGGAAATCCCCCAGATTAATTAAAAATATTGTTTTGCATTTGCTGGGACCTCTGCCCAGTGCTGCTTGCAGTGTACAAGCTGTGTTTGGTGCTAGTTGGGTCAAGACAGCTCAGAAAAGTCTCATGGCTGGGTATTGGTGCTTCTAAGCCTGTTGGCTCACACACACACACACTCTCAGCCTCTCTCTCCTTCAAACAGGAAACTCAACTCAGCATGTGGTGGGTAACCAAATATCAGCAAAGACTTTCTTGCATTTTCTTAAATTCTGTTAAAAAAAAAAGACATTTGGGAAGGGGGGAAAAAGATCCTGTGTTAAAATAAACTCTTGGGTGTAAATAGGTCAGCCCAGTCAAAAAATTTGGGTGTTTAATGGAGAGATTCTGGCCAGGATACATTAGTGACTGATTCAGTTGGAAGAAGTGAAGTCTTGTGGTGCCTGTAAGTTTTTAAGAAGCTTGGAAAAAGTTAAAACCACAGCAGATATTTGTGTGGACATGGGATGCAGGCTTGTGATGAGAGCAGGCACAACTCTGCTCAAATGCATTGGAGCTATGTAAGAGGTTTGGCTTTGGCTGTAGAAATAACACAGGTAGAGGTTAAACAAGGCCTGATTCATTGCATTTAAGTCCATAGGGATTTGTATGGTTGTCTGGATGGACTCTTTGTAGAGCATACATCTTGCACAACCTGTCATTCATCTATGAGGTCTGAGTTGTGGCAAAGTTCATTTTCTTTCCAAGAGAGATATCATACATTGATTCAAAGTTTTCAAGATACAGAGGACACACAAGTCCTTGGGTTAGACTAGCCAAGGGTTAATTAGCTTTATCTGCCTGAACATACATCATTCTGCTCACTGCTCCTCACGCTTGGCCTCTGCCCCCATGGCATGAAGTGGGTTTGGTGTGCCTGTCTCTCCTCAGCCTCACTTGCTGTACTGCCAGCTGTGCTATTGCAAGGTGAATGCTGCTTTTGTGTCTGAGGTGATCAAAACAGAATGAAAGCTTTGGACAGCCACAGTGCTTCCTGCTCACTCAGTGTCCAGCCAGAGATGATGGGAAACTGAGCCTGATACCCTCCACTGGGAAAGGACCACAAAACTGGAGCATACTTACACAGCCTCCTCTCCTAAAATTTGTAGTTTTGCACAGGGAACATTTCACGCATACAGCTATTTGCATTTCATCCTTTGATTTTTAAGGAAAAACTTCTAGACAGAAGTTTGACATAAAATAAGAGCCCTTTATTTTTCAACTTGAGAGGGTCCTGTGATTGAATTTTACTTCATCTTGGCTGAGGCAGATGCTTACATGGCTAGCCAGAGTTCTGGACAACAAAAAAGAGCTGAATGTTGACATCAAAGTTTGGCCCAGTGATCTTACCAAAGAGAAGGTATTTCCTGAATGGGGAGCAGCAAGAGCCATGTAGTTCATACAAACTCCCAGCAAGAATATATGATGTTGCTGTTTGCAGAAAATCATTACCAGATGGCACAGTGATAGTAGGTGTATGCAAACCCACGGGGTGCCATAGGATGATGAATAACATCTCTCTGTGGTACATTGCAAAGTCAAGGTGCTGGCAAGCACAGACCTTGCTCGTTTGGTCACGCTCCGTTCTGCCTTTGTGCTGGGCACGGGCTCTGTGCAACAGGGAATGTGCCATGGGAATAGCCATGCCCCCAGGGGCTTGAAGGCTCAGCCTTGAGCCTAGCAAAGGAGAGCTATAGCAAGGACAATTAAATCTTGGTTGGCCTTCTGCTGTGCTCAGCATGGAGGAGGTTTCTCTGGGTTCGTTAACACAGCCCTGATTCATAACCTTGAGTGGAAGGAGGCCAACAAGCACGGCATGCAATTCCTCTGAGGGAGCTCTTCCAGCTAAGTGGAAGCAAAAATTGCAGCACGCTCTCCCCTGAGCTGCTTGAGAGGTGCTCTAAGAGTTTCATTAAAATGCCATGCCATTTTAATATCTTTTATGGTGAAGAGTGGGAAGTTAGTATGTTGCTATAGTATTTTACTAAATCCTGGCTTCTGTTGTCTTGGTGGAAAACAGCCTGTGTATTCTGTGAAAAATTAATGTAAAAAACCCTCCAGCTTTTGAGGATCATATGGGACAAAATAGTTTTTTCCAAATTTGTTCTTCAGGAGAGCCCTAAACCTGAGTTGTGTCCTGTGGATCAGGTGCTGATCTGGGAACTTGGGATCACATCCTTTTCACAGCCCAGCAGAACAGGCTTTCGAACTCAGGGTGGTGGTAGGAAAACAACAGCATGTTTCTCAAAGGCAGTTGCTTTTTCTGACCATGACTTTTTCAAGATCAAGGCCATTATCTTTGTAGATTTGGTAATTTCTCATAAGGGGTCATAAGTCTAAAAACTTATGCAAATTCATTTGCGTATGAACTACCTCCTGTGTATGTTCATGAAGGAATTTTCACCTTACATCTGGTGAGTTGTGTGACTTTTTTGATAGGGTTGTTAGAGCTACTCTTCTTCAGAAGGCAAAAACCACAAGAGACTGTGGGCATGGCTGCCCATAATGTGCTGCTGTAGGGATGCTCACAAAACAGACCTGACTGGGAAGCACTGATCTCTGAACTGGAGGAGGCACACAGCCTAATTCACTGAGAAAGCTGCTGATTGAATGATTAAAACAGATTTTGTTTCCTGGTTCTTATATTTGTGGTGAACCTATTTTTCTAATTGCAGCTGAGTTTCAGCCAGCTCCCAGAGATGCAGAAAATCAGAATTTTTTTCTTCTCCTAAATATCAGTTTTTTACAACAATTGAATTCCACTAGTCTGAGAGGGATTTGGGGAAAGCTTTTAATGTTCCATATGGCTTTAGGATTCAAAGAATTTCCATGTAATGAAGTATTGTCTTCTGGACTTTTCCCTTTCTGCTTTATACTTAGCAGGCGGTATTCTAACACTAGCAGCTTGGGGCAGTTTAAATTTCATATTAGAACTGTAGTATCTGAACTGAAATCCCAAAGGGAAGTTTTATACCTTTTCTTTTCAGCATGTGTCAATGGAAACAGTTCCCTGAAGGTCAAGAACAAGTGCTGTCCCTAAATATAAAATTCCTTTGGTTATCACAAAAGCAGTGTTCACCACAGGAAGGGACTGGACTTCTGAGAAGGGTGCAAGTTTTGATTTCATAAAGTTTATTTTGCAGAAGGGTCGTGGACAGAGTCTTGGAGACTGGTAAGAATCAGTGAGATATTATCAGCCCACAGCAAGGTTTTATATTCCAAGGCTCCTGGCACGTAACCTGGGTCCTTCATTTCCATGCTACTGATTCTGACATTATGTTACATAAAAAAAAGAGTAAAGAAGGCTTTTTATATCCGTGTTTTCCATTGCAGACATAAAGCAGATCATGCCATTTGGTATAAATGGGGCAAGCATAGCTTATAAAATTTATTTGAGAAGGACCTAACTGCAAGGAAACTTATCTCAACACTCTCATCAGTAATAATGCACTAGTGTTGCAGCACCTCTTTTTCATTATTGGGAACACAAAAGGCCAGTTGGCTTGATTGCACCTGGAATGGCCACCTCATAAATGTGGTGTAATCCTTGTCATGAGATGTTTTTAAAGGTTCTTGGTGGGAACTAGTCACAGTTTTCTTTCCCACTTTTTTTAACCCAGAAGTTATAATGAAAGTATTAGGGTACCGCTGTTATTTTCTTCAAGATTTTTATGGTTTTTGATTTTTGATAATTCTTCAGTTAACATTATCTAGAAACAATATAGTTTGTAATATTTTTTTCCTTTCTTTTCCTGTTTTCTATCCCAGTTTTCTTCCTCCATCCTCCTCCTCTGCTCTATTTTTTTTCTCATGGCTGTAAAACCTCAAGTAGTGGTAGAAAAGACCTTTAAGAGTGAAAAAATATAAAGGGAGAAAGACCAGTTACATGAGAGAAGCCTGGGTCCAGATCCCTGCTCTGCTACACATCTTCCAAGACAACACCGTTGAATGATTCTCTGGCTTAGATTTTAAGCACAGATTTGAGCATGCATTTAAACTCAGACTTATCCAGTGTCCAAATTGTCTGGGAATGGGTTTAAGAGATCTCTTGAGTAAAGCTGGGAAGAAGCTCAGGTCAGCCTTTAGAGGAGACACAGTGCCTTGGCCAGGGTTCCCACCACTTGTCAGATACCTTTCAGCCTTCCTATGGCCACCACACAGCACTGGTGGGACAGATGCTCCCTCCGGGTCACAGCTGGTGCTGGCTCAGACAGATGTGTGGATGTACCCCTTGGGGTCCTGGTGTTTTCTCTCCATCAGACTTGGGCCTCTCTGTCCTGGTGTGTGAATAGGGACACAAGATTTCCTTGCCTCAAAGCACTGTTTTAAAGAAACAGTAAGTAAAACCTGGGATATAATGAGGTACTATGTTGAGAAGGGCCCTAAAGCAACTATGACATCTCATGTTGTCAAGGTGGGGGAAATGCTGTGCTGCCATTACCTAGAGGCCCACGGGGAGCTGAGATGGTTCTTTCAGGTTTATGGGAGGTCCTACAGGCTGGCTTCATCAGATCCTCATGTTCCTTTATGAAATACAGATGCTGATGCTTGGAACATTTGTCTCCACCAGCCACTGACACACAGGTGCCATATATCCTGAACCAAACAACTGCACTGCAGCAAGCAGAGGTGCAGGTGGGTCTTGCAGGGCATGTTTAGCCAGACAAGAGCCAGAAGACAACAGGAGGTAGCCCCTACTTCCTTTCCTCACATGCCTGTGATGAAGTGCAAAAATATGTTTGGAATTTCTTTCTGAGCCACGGCCTCTGTTTGTCAACAGCTTTGTTTTGTTGATGGGGCAAAACATGGAATGGAATATCTTGAAAATTAGCAACTGAACTAGAGGGATAGAGCATGATGCTGTGAATTAGGAAGGCCAGTGAAGGTGGGGCTTAAAATTCCAACACAAGGAGGTCTGCTAGAAGCTGAGAAGAAAGCTGAATGCAAGTGCATTATTCTGTTTAGATTTTCCGCAGCATGAAATTCCTGTAGTGTCAATCTTCATCTATCTGCTTGTTAGAGCCACTTGCAGAATGCCATAGGGAAGAAACTGCTCTTAGCTTTTTCTTTGGTGGGGTGAAGCCCAGTGGTGCAGCAGCAGAGGAAGCCTCATCTTCCTCAAGTTCATGCTGAATGCTGCCCTGAGTGTAGGGGTAAGCAGATTCCAATTTATATGCCTCTCAGTGGGCTTTCTTTTCACAACTCTTAAAATTCCAATTAAACATTACTGTAAGTATTGAAATCAGTTTAAGAAAGTTAATCCATTGTTTGAAAAATCATTGAGACTGTCAACTTCATGTTGTGTGTAGTTATTCAAGTTCTGAAGCCCTGAAAAATAGACTTCACAAGAGAATTGGCAACTGACCCCTAACTTCAAATGTCATTGCTTTTTTATGCTGCAATATGAATTATTTTCTGCTTTACAAGCTTATGTCATTCAGCCTGCCATGGACTGGATTTTTGTATGTATTAGTGACAAATTGTACTTGTTCTGCAAAATCCCAGGACTCAAGTGTTTTCTAGGTCTCAACAGCTGTCATCTTTTCCCCAAGGTACTTGAGAAATGTTCTCTGGAGTTGCTGTGAATCACAGATGTTTGTTCTGAAGGATATGGTTGGTGGTCCAGGGCCATGTGTAAGGGCACCTTGATGAAATTCTACACGGGGGTCAGTTTCAGTGATGCTCAGTGTTAGAAGGAAGCATTTTCCTTACAGTTGCCCATCAGCAGAAAAATGCTAATTGATTTTTGAAGCCTCAGTCCCTGCTGTAGAGAAAGGCAACAGGAGGTGGAAAAAGGTTTTGTTGTCTTTCCTGGTAGTTCATTTTGCAGTCTCCAAGATCCATCTGCTTACAGGGAGTGGGGGACATTCAGAAAGAACATCTGTGTGTATCCTGTGTCATTACACTTCCCAAGCCAATGGCAAAGACCTTGGCGAGATCCAGGGTTTTCAAACATGAGCCTTTTCTGCAAGTGTTTAGACAGATGGTTTGCTACTGTATGGAGCATCTTCAGGGAATTCACTCCTATTCTCAATGTTGCAATTACTGTAGGCTCAGGGCTGGCTGTCTCCTGCCGAGTTTCTGAACAGTGTTTGTTTTTGCTTGATGAAATTCTGTCTTAGATTTTTTAGTGATTATGCTATATTGTGTTCTGCCAGGCTTTGAAACGAGATCAAATTGCTTTTCCCTCAACATTCACTTACAAAACATATGTCGGCCAAATCTTGAAGTTCCTACTTGTGTACTGGTCACCCACTGAAAATCAGTGGGACCTTTGGCTGAGTAAGCACTGTGTGAAAACCAAGTGTAAAGGTGGGGGGCATTTCTTGGCTGCAGAATAATAGCTTGCAGCAGCAGATATTTTATTTTCTCTGAAAGAGGTAAATGGGTACACTGTTGTTGCCTTTGATGAGATATTTTTAAGACAAGGCTTGCCCAGACCATGGTAGAAGTGGGCACTAGAGCTGAACACTGTTATCCTGTTTGGCAATGTGTTTTGGTTTTTTTTAAAGTTGATTTCAGTTTAAACCAAATTAAAACCCAAATTCAGTGGTATTTCCAGTGATTTGTAGAATCTCCTCACCAAAACAGACAACTTCTGTTATTTTTGCTGATAATCTAGCTGTGAAATTGGTAAGAGAATCCATTTCACTGAGCAGTTGTGGAAATCTGACCCCAGATGGATCAAGAATGCATGTTTGGGCAAAAGTCTAAGCTGGAAGGATGTAATACATGGGTTATTAGTGCACAGTTAATTGGTGTTTTAAAATTGAGCTCTTGTAAGAGACACATCCACTAGTCTCTAATAGACACAGTCCAGCTCACATCCCAACATTTTCACTTTCCATATAATACAAAGGTGAATATGAACTTTGAAATTCTGACCCTTTGTGAAGGTGTTTGCAGTGCAGTCCCTTGGATTTCACAATCAAAGAACACTTTAGGAGCTGCCATAGAACCAGGTTACTATCAGAACCAGTTCTCTTTTTCATAACCAGGCAGACTTGACCTCACAGTAAGGATGAAACTCATTGCTGAGAAAATAAATAGCACACATGACTATTTAGATCCTTGAAAAACAAACTCGGTGGTCTTTGCCCTGGTCTGCTGAAGAGGAAGAATAGTGCATTTTCTTTCCTATTCCAAATATTTAGCAGATTTCTACACACTGCAGTCACTGTCCTACTGTCTATAGTAATTGAAGCAAAGAGGGCTGATTTTGTGTTCACATACCATATGTGCCTGCTGTGATGTCAGTGAAATTCACATCAGTATTAAGCTGGTGTGTTAATGGACTTACATCTAGATGCTATAAACACTTAGATGATGTTGGAGTCTTTAAAATTGAAATACCTTATTATTACAGTGATTTAATAATTGTAGAAGGCAAGTTTATTTGTGTATAATTTTTTAGATTTTTCAGTTGAGTCTAGGGAAATGAGCCTTGATTTCTTGCAGAAAAGAGGATTTTTTGTACATGTGTATGTCTGTGTGTGTCCCTGACACATTTTGAATTCATTGGCTGACTTCCACCAGATTTGTCAGAGGAGTATAGATGTCTAAGATAAGTAAGCCTCTGAAAGCAGATGGCTAGGTGAAAGAAAATTTTGTTGGGAGGACCTGGCAGTAGAGAAAAGAGCAGAGTTCACTTTATTAGAAATGAGAGAATCCATATGGGGCAAAACCCTTACAGTTGTCTCAGTTACAAAAAAAAATTTTTGATATCAAAGTCACTCATCCATGAGACACAAATCTAAAGGAAACTGATTTCATTGATCCTGGTGCTTTTGTTTCTGCAGCACACTTAGTTTTGCATTCAAGAACTGGGATAAGAATAACACCCTTCTCTGGAATAAAACTAAACAGCTTAAACATATTAGTGAGTATGGATCCTTTTAAAAAGAGCAGTGTTCTCTATTAACAGAGAACTGAAACAGGTTCTGAATAACTGGGATCCAGTAATGGTGTGTTGGGGGATACTGGGTAAGTATCTTCTGTTCTTCCATTCTTTGGGCCATTACCTGTTTTAAAAATGGGGTTAATGATACTTAAGTGGCTTGGAATGTGTTTTGACCACTGCAAAGAAATGATCCTTGAGATAAGTGTAAGTGTAATTAAATGTACTTTAAACTCTAGTTTCTTACTACTGTGGTATTAGACTGTAAGATTTTGAGTTACACATTTTCTTAATATATACAAGAGTGGTCACTTTAATTGATGCTAAAACCTGAGTAGTCACAAAAAGAATGAGCTTCTCATAACGCTCCCCTTTGAATTACTTTATGAGCTATAAACTCAAAAGATACCATACATACCATGTAAGGTGTAGGAAACACTTTGGTCTAGCTGTTAAGCTAGTGAAGTTTGGATATGATCTATATGATCCTGTACAGGGGATGAATGTGGCTGTATGGTCTTATATACAGGAGGGTTTTTGAGCTTTGCTACACTTCTGCTAACTGGATACATATTGGTAAAAGGCATATGAGATATTTCTGTCAGATATTAAAATATAGGGAGGCTTGAGGCTCTGTGTTTTATGTCTCTCCAAATCAGTCTAATAATTTCTTTTGTTTGAATAAAAGGTTTGAGGAAAATTTTTTCCAGAGCTAATATTTCTGGGAGCTTTTAAGGAACACATAAAGCTTTGATGACGTCATTAAAAACATTAAAGTTGTGTTTGAATAAGGGTTTCTGGAAAGGTTTAAACCACGCAATGTTCTATTCAGCTGTAGACCAAGAGTTGCTGGATGGCTCTGTTGATTCTCCATGTCACTTAAATATGAAGACTTTTATACCATAGCCAGAACCCAAACCTAATTTTCTCTGGGCCTAAAGCTCAGATGTTATATGGCATAGGAGGGTTAGGGCTGAATATATTCTGAAAGATGTACCAGGGCTTTATCCCAGCTCTGATGAGGAGGCCACAATGGCTTGAAGTATAAAACATGCAATTTTCTGGGTAAAAAATTTACATTTTTTTAGTATAGGAAAGTAACTCTAACATGCTCTTTAAACAAATTAATCAAATACTGGCCAGATTCCCCCCAAATTCACATGGTTACATTAAGGTCAACTGGGGCCTAATTAACTTGTGTTTGCTTCCCGGGGTCATCTGATCTTGGCAATTTTCATCATTCCAATAAAATTGGGTTTGATTTCTGGTGCAGAGAGAACAGCTGTGATTCCAGGTCTTTATCTTTGTCTAATTCCAAGGAGCAGTGTGCAAACAAACTAATCATCTGAGATCTTAGCAATGAGCGCGGGGAAGTGTGAGTTATGCACATCAGTACCTTGTGCAAGGGAACTAATTAGGAGCAGATGCTTAAATTTTCCTAATGTTTATATGAGGAGAACAAATTGCCTGCTGGCAGAAACCGCCATCTGTAAAAATGGTGTTCCAACCTCATAATTTTAAATGTTCTTCTTGTATTCTTAATTTGCATGTACAAAATAAATTGCAGCTAGAGACATTCAATCAGCAATGGGTCTGAGTGCTTAGGGTCTGGACCATGTCACCCAGCAGTTCTATGAGACCATTACAGATTCTGCTGAGGATCTGGTGTCCATGAACCACTGTGTGTAAAAGAATTATATATATTTCCTCAAAAGATAGCATGCATAGAGCATCATACAAAATCAACAAAAGTAAGAAATGTTAGTCTTCTCTGATTCCCTAGAAAAGTAGTAAGAATCTTCTGGCAAATAAATGTTTTACTCTCCTTTTTTTTCTGTTCCACTAGACGGGAGAAAATAAACCAGTCATTAAAACATTGGTGTCATGCAAGGGAGTAATGTTCTCAAGGTATGAAAACACATCCCCTCCCCTTTGCAGAATCCAAACTTTTCTAAAAACAATGAATACTAAAGTGTTTAGGGATCCCTTTGTATAAATCCTGTATGTTCCACACAGTGAAAGACCTGCCCGTTCCCACAGATGTCAGCTGGGACATAAAAGCTTGTTTTGGCTGCACTCACCAGATCCTCCTGCTGTGGGCTAGAATGTGTCCCTGCCCCACCTGTGTGCTGCACTGACTGACTGAAAACCAGACTGCCGACCATAGCCTGGAGAAGCAATTACTTGTGTCTCAAAATCAGTCTACTGTAGCTTGAAACTGACTTTCCAGAAGGCCCAGGAGGAGCATTATGGTACCATTGGGGTAGTTATTGGGAAGGTTATCCTCTGGGGAAATCTTGACCCCACCAACCAAGCAGCATGGGAGTGCTTGACTGCCAGCTATTGCCTGCCAAAGACTGTCCCAGTTGTCTTTAGCTCACTGGTATTACTGCAACACTGCTGAACTTGCAAGGGAGCCATTGAGTTTGACTTTTATATCAAGGCCACTCTATTTTGACTAGAATTTTTATGTCTTTGGTTTGCCAACTATTGGTCTGTGTTACAGTTGTCTTTTCTAGATTTAAAGAACCTGTCAGTGACTAATATATCCTCTATTTGAGGATATTCAGGCACCAAAACCAAATCACCACTTAATGTTCTTTTTGAGAAGCTGAGTATGTGGACTTCTTTACATGCCTTGCTACAGGAGAATATTTACTGATGACATATTGATGGCTGCAGCCTGTGGACTTCTCTTAATGCCTCTCAAGACCTGTTTTCTCCAGCCCTTAAGCCATTTCTGTGGTTACTTTCTGTTTCCTTCCTAAATTCATCAATATTTTCTGAAAGGCACACAAATTTGTAGCATGCAACTATTGTAGATATGGGGAAAATAATTTCTCTCCTTTCTCACACCTCCAGTTGCACTTTGAGCCATGAAATTTGCTCTATTTTTCCAGAGGAGTACACTTGGAACTTAGCTCTGTTGTTTGCTCTGACTGTATAGTTCTTCAGCAAAATCCCTGCTTTCCTCTTGCATTTTGTTATTGCTCTGCTTGCCTGCCGTCTTCCAATCTGTGGAACAAGTCTAAGATTTCCAGGGTCTGAGGAAATGCCCATCACTCCGTTCTCAAATAATTACGTTTTCCCTAGGTATCTTTGTTATCTCTATTAGTTTCTATTTTTTAAAAATAGTCCCATCTTAACAATTGATCCAGTTTTTCATGCCTTCATTTTCAGAAAGGGCTATATTAAGGAAAGTGCTTAGTAATGTCCAGGCCAGTATCAGTGGGGCAGCTACCCCCTGCCCCCTGTCATACCTCGGCTGGTGTTTCTCTGACATTAACAACTTTCTGAAAGGGGCAATTTTCCATTTCTCCAACCATTTAAAATGTGTATTTGTGGTGCTAAAGTACATGAGGGTGCCATTGTGCCAGACCTTGCTTTAAGAAGAAGGCTGGTCCCCAAGGAGCTTGCAATAAGATGTACAAGAGTTTGGAGAGTACTTGCCTGCATTACCCAGAGAGTTCCAGACCTCGGTGTCCCAGGCAGACACCACCACCTGCAACACCGAGGAGATGACTCCTATTTGTCTGACCTTTGGCTGCAGCTGTCAAAGAGTTACACTGGGCAGCCTGCACGGCTCAGAGCATCCCCAAGCAGCAGCAGAAATGCTGCCAGCCCTGGTGGGCACTGTGGTGTCTGGGAGCCTGCCCAGGAGCACTGAGGGGAGCCCGCAGCAGGCAAGCAGAGTGGTGCTCTCAGAGCTGCTGGGGGTGCTTCCCTGTGGGTGAGAGCAATGCTTTTCCATTGATGCTGGCTGAGGAATAACTCAGTGCACACCATCTCTGCATTTAACTAGTATCTCTAGCTACTCTTTTTCATATCATTTTTTCTCCTTCATTTCCAAATCTTGATTGATTTCCTTGGGATGTGTTTCCACTGGGCTTCCAGGGATGTAGATCAGGCCCTTAATTACTCCTTTCATTGTTAACTCTTCTACAGCTGAAGTGAAGATTTTCAAAGCCCCTGGAGAGATCTATTTGCTCATTTCTCAACTAATTAAATTTTTCCTAGGCAGTTTTGATATTTCAGTCTGAAGCACTTTTTCTTTCCCTCAGAAGCAAAGCTAGGAGGCAGATCCTCAGGAGATAAGAAGTGTCACACATATATTGAGCCTGAACTAGAGAGTCTTATCCCAGGGCTGAATCTAAACCAATCTTTCTCCCCTCCCGCTCTTCAAAGATTCTTTTACCCAGGAGGGACTTCACAGAAATCAATGGAATTGCACTGGGATATTCAGAAACACAATGATTTCTAGCTGGAAGGATTATCAAATATAGGAAAAATTTGCTAGTTGATGCAGGAACTTGTGAACTCTCAGTCCCTCAAAGTGTTTGAATTGAAAGCAGGTACCTTGCATTACATGTGCCCTGCATCAGCCACATGCAGGTGAATTGAATGTGGAAATCTCCATGGAAAAATCCATGGCCAGCTTCAAGCAGTTGAGAACAGACTATTATAAAATCCTAGGCCTTAAAATCTCTTGATAACAGTCAGCAGCATGGATAGAGCTAGTCACAAACAGAATTTTGAATGAAAGACCTCTAGGACAGGATGTGTAATTTTTCCACTGTATTAATAGAATCTCTAAAAAAAAGGTGCTAGTTGTACCAGCACATCTCAATAACTTGCAGTGTTACCTAAAGCCATGTCCTACCAGCCTGGGAAGGCTCTGCTTTGCAGGCATTACATTGGATTCTCTCTGTCTATCCTCATTTTCAGTGGTTTTTTTTGGTTTTTTTTTTTCCATTTCAGGACATTGTGGTTCAGCTTTGTCATGTATTCCTGTTATTGTTTCAGGCAAAGGCAAGAGTTGGCTGTCAAAGGGTTTTCTGACCTCTGTAAATACAGACATGGCTAAAGAGTGCTAGCTGCTGAAAAGGCCAAGAGGACGAAGACAAGTCAGGGTTAAGTTCATAAGTTGGTTGAGTTTAAAGATCCCATATGTGGGGGTTTATGGAACAATGCTTTTCAGTTTTAAAAGATTTTTATTAAGTTTTCACAAAATACAAATGAAAAGTCATAAACAAAACCCAGGATCCTGCTCAGAGTTACCCTGAAATAAATCTGGAGTAACTGCCTTGGAGTCAGGCAATGACTCCAACTTTATGTTGCTGGGTCTAAAAGGAGAGCCTGACCCCATGAGTATTTTCAAACGTGCAGTTATAAAGTATGCAATGTTCTCTTAATAACTTAGACTAAGAAATTTACAGGCTGACATTCACTAAGGATTGAGTTTAACCAGTGATGTTTTGATTTAAATGCTCTTTTGGATGCATGTGTCAGAAGAATGGAATGTGTCCAGGGACCCATGCCGACTTTCCTGTGCCCATTATCAGAGTCACAGCTAGTGACTCTGTCCCCAGGCAGCAGGAGTTTGTCCTCAGGACACCTCAGTCAAACAGGAAATCATTGTATTCTCTGGAGAAACTGAGGTACATGGTGATGAGAGACTTCCTCAGAGTCACCAAGGGCAGCCTGTTGTAGGCTGAGGTAAAACTCTTATTGACTTCACCACGGCCAAGGCTTCCCAAAGGTCCATCGAGGTCTCAGGGAAGTGTTGAGTTGGGGAGGAATCATCAGGGCTGCTACTGCCAAGATGTCAGGTCAGGATTTTCCGGTTGGATTCCAAGGAGGATTGAAAAACCTGAGTCCTTTTGCCTTTCCACCTCTGCTGCTCTGTCTGTTCCACTTTAGGAAGAGGTCTCTGTCAGGCATGGGCTACCTTGGCTGATAACACCTCTGCTGCATTTACAGGTCAGGAACTGACCTTTTTTCGTCCTCACTGATCTGGATTTGGTTAGCATTATTAGGGCTTGTTTCCCTTATTTAAAAATTGCATAAATACCATCTTCTCTTGAATCCTTGCAGTCTTTTCCTTGACACCAGAGGGATCTATGTATATTGTAGAGGGTGAGTGTCCCCACAGAGTTAAATTACACACAGAAACTGAAGTCCTGTCCCTCTTGCAATGAGGAGAAGGCTTGGCAGCCAAGCAGGGATTTCACCCAGACACCAGCCCTTTCTTCTGAGCACTCTACTCTGCAGGATGTATTCTTTCCATTACAGCCTCACTCCAGGACTCCACAAGGGCACTGTGAGAAAACCACTGTTTGTCTCTTACATCAGATTTAGAGTCTGCAGTGCTCAAGCCATGAAAGCTCCACAGGGGCTGGGCAGTCAAATCCACGGAAATCAAATGAGAATTTGAGCAAAGCCCCTGGTTAATAAGTCTTTCCCAAGTCCAATAAACATAACTGGAAATAAATTGCATCCATACATTTCACAGTTTGATTTACATTAAAATGAAAACATGAGAAAGGCCTGCCATTGACAAGTTCAAACAATGCAAAATTCTTCACAGTTTGTGTTTATCCAACCATAATTTATAGCTCAAATATTCCATTGAGATAAAAATAAATCAATAATAGTACACTACTTGCGATTTATCTTGGAGATCATTTAAAAAAACAGATTATTGTTTTCCTATGCTAGTGTGGGTCTATCATAAAAGCCATCACATGTACAACATTTTGCTGTTCAAAGCCCCAGCAAAATGCCTTCTGACAAAGGGCCTCTTTTCACAGTTCAGACAGCTTCGCTTCTGTTCAAGCCTCAACCTTGCCAAGTTCCTCATGTGCTCAGTATCTGAAATAAGACCATCACTCATCTCTAGATTTAATCTCTGGATGGATTTTTGACTAAAGGGCTTCAATCATCAAGCCCTTCAGTACCAGCATTGTGCCAAGGAGGTGGGTTTGGAAGCAGAGGAGGAGCACATCTGTGCACCCCCTGCCTGCTGAGGGGAATGGCCATTCAGAGCTGGTAGCATTGTTATTCAATAAGTACTATTGGATGCAGAAGAGAAAGGAATTCTCCCCCAGTCCCTATGGCTCCTATGGCTCTTGGCAGAGTTTCTGAGGTGAGTGAGTCATTAGCAGCTGCTCGGGAAGGGAGGGAAGGCTGAGCAGCAGCATGCCATGGCTTCTAGCTGGGCTCCTCCACCCTTCCAGGAGTTCAAGCAGTTTTTTTTTTAAACTCAAGTGTCCAAGGTTTTAGAAGAAGCCTTGCTGCTCCAGATTGTGCGTTGTCTTTGGGCTTGGCTTAAGTGGTGAAGCTCATTTAATATTTGTCAGAATGGTGATTATTAGAGTCATAAAAGACCTCTGGAGATCATCTAGTCCAACCCCCTGCTAAAGCAGGTGAGTCCTGAAGAACTTCAGGGATAGTGATTCCAGGGCCTCTCTGGGCTCCCCTCCAGAGCTTGTCCTCTGGGCTACTCCTACAACAGGGTCCAGACATAGATGGATGTACACACCTGCTATGATTGGGAAAACTCCTGCAGTAAAAAGAGAATAAAAACTATGTTTGTTCTTCTTAACGTGGCAAGCTCTGGCCTTCCAGGAGGCTGGCAGCCTTCTCCTGCCCCTCAGCCTGGTATGGATACTGTCCCATTTTTTTGAGTGGGGAAGCAAGAATTCACTAGGAAAACACTTCAGATCCACTGTCTGTAGCAATAGTCAACTTTATCAGGTTTGACTTTGAGCCAGAATTACTTTAGGTCATTCCAGTTAGGGCCAGATATTTGCTGCACTTAGCATTTTCCACCAGGATCAAGATATTGTCCCTGATGTCTCTGGTGGGTTTCCCATACCTTTGGCTGACAACATAAGTTCCCAGAGCACCTTAACAGCACATCCAGTTGCCAAAGCACAGGGATACTGTTAACATAGCATCCAGATAAATTTTATGCATCAAAATACTTCCTGCTATGTAATTGGGTTAGCACCTTTCAAAAGCCACAGCACATCTGCACATCTCACACTCCTCTGGAGTGTCCATCCCTCTGGCATCTGCATGGTTTCCAAATGTGAGCAGCTTTTTCCTGGGTAGTCCTTGGTATCTGCCCAGGGTGCTCCTCTCCTTTTGCTGTAGCCATGGCATCCCCCATCACCTCTCCCTTCCTGAGAGCATTCCAGCATAGGAATTGGGCAGGATTTCCTGTTGCCTTTCAACCCATTCAGAGCTTTGAGGGTGTGAGGGAGTCGGTTTCTTCTAAGTGCTTGTCCCCATGCCAGTCAAAGCCCTGGGGACAGGGCTGGCTTTTGGCTACCTCCAGCATTCACACCTCTGCATTGGGTCTGCACACCCTCATGCAGGCATGGTCTGTACTTGCAAGAAAACAGGGGGACTCCTTACCCTGGCCAAGGCACTGCCTTATATTCAAACACCCACAGACAATTTGTTCACTGCCTTTCTCTCCCTCCTTACAGTTTAATTCCCCTCAAAGCTCATTACTAGGGCTTGTACCTGGATGTTGGCATGAAAACCCTTTTTCTCCAATGCACTGGAAAATACATTCCTCCACCTCTGTCTCTCAGTGAAGACAGGCACAGCCTGTTATTTGAGTCAGCCACCAAAGGGGAAAACAGGATTCTGAAATTTGATAAAATTCTTCCCAGGCCTGGCACCCCAGCCTGGTATTTCAGAGTGGGGCTGGGCTTTTTCTGCTTCACACGCTGCCAGCAGCAACAGCAATTTTGAACTTCTTTTTCAAGGAACTCTGCATATGGCATATGAACCCACAGGAAACAGCCTTTGCCTGTTATTACCACATACTTTTCTTCTGAGGAGAAATTTGTCTGAAATTATAACTGCCCTAGTAAAAGTTGCCACTTTCTCCCAGTAAATATGTGGACAAACAAATCTAAATTTGTCTGTGATGTTGTTTCATAACTTAGCTCTGTTTACAAGTACTTTCTTGTTGCTACAAGCACACTGACACTGAGCTGAAGTTGGATGGGTTTTGTGGAAATCGTTCTGGGGTGTCCTTTGGAGAGAGAATTAGCAGCATCAGCAACCCCCTGGTGCTTTCTGCCCCACCCCTGGAGGCAGCCCTTGCAGATTGACAGTTCTCATTTCTCTTCCCCTATTTTCCTTGGATATTGTTGACATATTTCAGATTCCCCTTCAGTGTGGGAAAAGGAAACTTGGGCCCATGCTCAAGTCAGCTTAATCCAGGCCCTGCAGGCAAGGAAGGTGCCTCCAGCTAAGGTCACTAGGTAGGATTGGCTAACCCAAACTTGCTTTCTTCTTCCCCTGCCCCAAACCATCACATAATTACCTATACTGTGATCACAGGACTTTTAATTTACCAGTATTTGGTAAAGATATTTTGAAAGTTACAAAGTTTATTAATAAACTATGAACCTGGATTCTTATCATCCAAACTTTCTGTAAAGTTCAATGTTGAATCTTTGCTTTAACTGGGCTTGTTTGCCTGATACCAAATTTGTGACAGATAGCATGAGTTTGCCATTGACAAGGACTGTGCATTGTGCCTTTGTCTCAGCAGAGTAATACTTAGGTACTACATTGAAATGTAAGCATAGTCCTACTGAAGTGAGTAGGACTTGAAGGTGTATGCTCCATACTTCAGGCACATTTTTTGCCAAACTGAAATCCAAACCCAGTCTTGTCAAGTGAATAACTTATGTAATATATCTAATTTGTTTCTTGTTTCTGTCTCTGTTTCCTTTGAAGACTTAATTTTCTTCATTTGCTCTTGCTCTTATTGCTGTGGGATATCTATTCATTTCCAGCGCTGCCTTGCTGCATGGACTTTATTCCTCTCCTCCACATTTCATTCCTCTTCCACCTTCGGCCCTCTGCAATTCCAGCACTGCTCCCTGTAGTTCATCTTTTGTTCAAGAATTAGCAGCATCTACATTTTGGGCTATTAAGTGTAGTTAGCTTAGGCTTGCTTGGGAGCTGGGAATTTGATGAAATGCATTTGCTGGAACAAAATGTTTACAATTTTTCTGGAGTTCCCCTTTATCTAGAGTCTGTCCAACTGCTTAATCCAGCTGTGGTCAAATATTTAATGATAATATAAACTCTGACTATTGTGGATAATTCCTGCTCTGTAAATTTCATCTGATTACCCTAAAGAGTTTTACCTACATAAGCTTCATAGCAGCACTTTGTGATGGCTTAGAGGTTATTCACTGTGGTGCAGCAGTGTGGCCATTTCTGGTGAGGAGCATAGCAGCTGGATAAATTTATTTGGCAGTCAGTCTTTGGAAATACAGGAGTTGGATCTAACCAAGCCATAATAGAGACTTTAAGGAGGCAGTGTACAGACATTTAACATCTTGAGTTACACTTAGGGTAGAATGTCCTGTTCCTGCAGCACTCACAACATAATGCCACAAGATCCTCAGAGCAATTAAGACATCTGCTTTATACCCCTGTCAGACAGGTGACTCTTCAGTAATACACCACCCTTATGAAATATGGTGGAGCTTATGATCAGTGCACAGGAAAAAGAGCTCTTATTTTGTGGCTACATTTATGTTACTTGTCCATTAAAAATATGGATCCAGCTCTGTTAATGGAAGCTGACACGATCACGGCCAAAGGTAATATGCCTGCAGGCAGGCCAAAACCATATTTATAGCCCATCATTAAGACTATTTGGGAAACTAATATGTGTTCTGTGTATACATAGTGTACTTAATTTTTCTCCACAACAGATGCTTATCAGGGATTTTCTCTATGTCTGTTGCAACAAAAAAAAAAAAAAAATCCCAAACTGACATTATTTATTATATTGCCATTGAAAAAAGATCATGAAAGTAAGTTGTAAAAGCTATTGGGCAACATTAAACTTGTGCTGCTGAGTTCACAGGCTATCTCAGGGGACTCTGTGAACTCCTGCATGCCGGAGAACTGGAATCTCTTGCACAGTTCTTGGGCACCGTCTTTGTTTTTGCAGTTTACAAATTAGTGGGCTTGAGGGTAAGATAAATTATGAATGGGGGGAGATTTCAGACTAGCAAAGACTGTGGGGCTTTGTGGTGAACTTCAGGGTCATTGTTTCTTCTGTCATGGCTAAGATCTTTTCAATAACAGAAGCTCAAGATGGGGGGTAAAATTGTCGCTGGAATGGATGTGTAAATAGAGCCATGTGAACTGTTCAAACAGTTGCATTTTTTCACTGGCTTGAAGTGACTGAAACATATAAATTGGTATCAGATTTACAAACTTCCTTTGCCCAAGTCCCTCTCTTCATAAAAAATGGAAAACATCTCCTTTTGGCATTTTCTGAGAAAAATATTTTAGTTCCTTCCATGGTATTCTATTTAAATGTTTAATTTAGTTTGCTTTAAAATAAATGCTTAAAGAAAGCCCGTGAAGAATTAAACAAAATTGATTTGGGGTCAATTCTGACGTATTTTCTTTATTTTTAATTTTCATCTCATAAAGAAATAAACAAAAATATTTTTATCAGGTGGATCCCCATCATGTTCAAAAAACATAGTTAATTATCTACTAAAACAACAAGTGAACTAAAAGTCTGATATTTACTGATTTTGTGCAAAGTCTTCTCAGAATTAGTTAAAATGACACAAGAAAGTGGTACAAGTCCAATTGTACATTGTGTCTCTCCCCTTTTACCAAATAGAACAAATCTGCCCTTGAGGCTAGAGGCAGAGGGGAATTTGGGGCCAATTTTCAAAGCATTTTTCATTGATGGTTACTCTGGGACAGTTAAGTGGGAGATGAAAATCAAGCCAAAAGAGTCGTACAGCAGGAAAAATGTTTACTGCATTAGCAAAGGTATAAATCAGAGTGGGCCAAACCGTGTGAAAACACTGAATTCTCAAGGGGTTAAAGCTTTTAATTTTGTTTCAATAAAGGCAACCAAAGTAAGGAAAGAAGACAATTCTTCTGAGGTCACAACCTCTGGGGTTTCTAGAAATTGCACAGGAGAAATGGTCCCACGCAATTCCCCAGGGCTGCAAAGGGTCTGACAGTAAGCTCACTTTATCTTGCTTTTAAAGCTCTCCAAAAAGAAATTTCCATTGTGATTAAAGGAGGAAGCAGAGCTGCACACTGAAGTGCTCTGAGGAGATATGCTGTCTCCATAAAGGCTCTGTTGGGAATAAAAACTTTGTCCCCAAATCAACCAAACAGCAGCTGATGGTGTGAAAATGAAGCCTGGCCTTACCAAGGGAACAAATCCCATCAGGGACCACTGGTTTGTGTTGATGGGGTACCCACTCAGCATGATGTTGTCCTCACTCCTTGACTGGAGTCTATGTAGAGTTAATTAGATTTCTAAATTTAGCTGTGGGGTTTTATTAGACATGTTCTGTTGGGCACAAGAAAAATACCTGTGATTTACAGACCCTACTGGTGGCCCATGATGTTGGTAGGGCTAAAACCATCTTACCATCATTGTGCACCACTGGTAATAGGAGTGTCATGGAGATATTGGCTGGGGCTCCACATGGAGAGACAGTTTTACTTTGTACCTAAAATTATGATCTGAGCCCTCTAGAGAAATAAAGCACATCCTCTGCATATTCAGCATTATACCTACAGGCAAAGCATGTTCTTCCCAAGAATTTACAAATAAATCTGTTGAATAATTTATAAGATGGAATTAATTAAAATTTGGTTCCATTAAGTATGTAGTACCTACAAATTTTGTTTCTCCTAGATGTTGTTATAATGAAAAGAAGCCCAACTCTCAAAATTTTAGATTTATGGGAACTTGTCAACATGCTGTGTTTGGAAACATCCAAATGTAATAATACTCAACAGCAACTGTTTCTTTTTGTTGTGGGTGAAAGAGCTATGGGAAGGGAAGTGTCAGCAGCTCAGGAGGAAGTTGTCACTGTGCCTTCAGGGACAAATTCAGAGCTCAGCATCTCTCCATCCTGACTGCTTTGCTTACACGGAGGCCACCAGCTGTGGTGCCTCCCTGGCAGCAGTCACCAGTGCCAGGTGCTCTCTGTGGAGGTGACCATATGCTGTCATATGTGTTGTCACCGTCATGTGATTGTGCTGGGAAATGGAAGCAGCTGCAGCCCTTCAAACACAGTCCTTGGTGCAGTGGGTTTGGCTGGTGAAAGCATTTGCAGCAGAAAGGGTGATGACCAGCATAGTGCTTTGCCCCACAGCTTCAGCAGCCTTCCCTTGAGCTGCTGGTGTCCGGAAATACTGCTGCTCTCATCTGGCTGTGGAGGTGTGTTCAGCACCAAATAAACTCTCACTTGCTGGGCTTTTTGCCTTCTCTGCAAAATCTAGTGTCACCCTGGAAGTATCCCAGGAAGAATCTCTCTAGGCCATCACAAAGGCTGGGTGTTGTAATGCAATGTACAACATTCAATTCCTGAATATTATCAGGAACCTAGAAGCACTGAAGGCATTTCTTAGGGCAGCATGTTCCTGTAAATGACACTACATTAACTGTCACTGGGATTGGGACCATGACATTCAGTGCAGAAAGTGTGAGTCTGCCTTGTTTGAGAGGAGAGATGAAGATTAATACTTAAAATTTTTCAGCATTATGTGGCTTTAACCACTAGAGGGAATGATGACAAAGTTCATACATTTTGCTTACAGTCAGACTGTCTGTTTTGGGCACCAGGCATGACTCACCAGCTCTCTATTGCAGCGAGGTGCCCTGGCCATGAGAGAAGCAATCCTCGCCCACACCAGCTGCACTCACCCACGCAGAGCTTCCATTTACTCCTACTGTGCACCCACAGTGTCATGTGTCCTTTTCATGTGAGAAGACACTTGCTAGAGCTGCCTAAATCCTACACAGAGTGCCGGAGCATTTCCATTAGTAAAAAACAGGAGTCTTCCAAGAAGGTTTTCTGTGCTTGCCATCCTTGCTTGTCTGGATTCATTTCACTGTGTTAGGGAAGTCTCAGTCACCCGATCAAAGCAGCAAAACACTGCCACGGTTCAGAACTGCAGGATGGAGGAGACATGAGAAGTAGAGAGATGGTGGGGAACTAGCTGGCTGGAAGCAGATTTATTTCACCAGTAACAAGCCCTGGTTTCAGTTATGCTGGGTCTCACAGTATTTGCCAGAAGGAATATTCAGTGGAGAGTTGAGTTGTATGTCCAGGAGAGTGAATGTATATCTGCACTAACACAAAGCAGCTCTCAATGTCATAAGAACGTGAATGACCAAGTCTCAACACTGAGTGCATATCTAGATCCATGCTAATGCAGCAATGAAAGCCAACTTTTTACTGTATGCTTTCTATATATGATAAAGTGATCCATATGTTTTTGTGTTTCATAGCTCCTTCCAAAGCAAACATCTTAAAAACTGCAACATAGGTGCTATTGGGAACTCAAACTGGCCTAATATGACAATTACAAGAATATATAAGTCACATGCTAGGATATAATAATGTAGCTACATAAATACATAATTACTTATGTTACTCACACATGCTGCCACAAATGGCTTTTCAATTTCCTGGGTCACCAAAAAACCATTTTCAAAATTACATTGTGACCAAAGATGTTGATAAGCATAACAAAAATTAATTTCTCACCCCCCTCCCAACCTAAATCATTAACCATAATTATGTTACCATTTTCTGCCTGTTTCCAATGACTCCATAAGCCACATAGCTCCTGGAAACCACACAAAAGTGGTTGTTTCTCTGGCAAAAGCATAACATAATTATTAGTATTTTTAAATGTAGTATGTCACCAGTGTTTTGGTCTTCTGGCAGGTGATGCATCTGGAATGACATCTTCTGTGATGGAAAGGCTTCCATTGGAAGTTTGCAGTATCAGCTCATCTTTGGCCTTTTAGTTGTTCCTGTTCTTCTGGGAGAATGGGCTTGAAAGAAAACATAATTGCTGCCTGATGAGAAAAATTACCCTCACATTGCAGGGCTCCTTGTAATTCCTACAGAACCTGGCTGAATGTCCTTCTGTCCCTGTGCCCCTATGTCCAAATTGTCCAAGGACCCAATGGCCATCATGGCATGAAGTGACAGGGCTGGCCACCACCACGTGCATGCAGAGCCCTGTCTCTTGCAGGGTTGGGTGGTGGGGTCAGGTGCCATCACAGCCATCATTAACACCCTCCAAACCTTTCATGTCCCATCTGATTGCATGCAGGAGCCTGAATACTTGAACACCAACCCTCAAATGACAGCTTTGACAGACATGTCATTTTCCGACCTCATATCTTTAACGACAGTTTTATCCCCATTGTCCATGGTAAAGCTGGGGGCATAAACATTGAAACATGAATTTTGCCTGATAGGCAGTGAGTTTGGTGTTTTATTTGTAATTTTGATACTTTAGATTCATGTTTCTTGTATTTACTCAAATGAACACTGCAGCCCAAGATAGCAGTTTTGCACGTCCATTCAGTGGGAGAAAAATGCTGCCTCAGGAGGGCATGAAGGAGTACATAACCATTTATGAGTTCAAGGTTGTGGGGCTGCTAATTTTAAAAGTTACATAACTGAAGGCAACTCCTGCTGCCAGCAGCACTTTTCAAAATAATTGTGTTATTAGAGAGCATTTGGACCAGGGAGTAGCTACAGACTTTGTTGAGGCTGAGCCCCACTTGCTGGGGAATACATGGGGAGTGTGAATTGCAGCCGCATGGAGCTGCATTTCTGAAAAGCAGGACAAAAGGATGAGAGAAATGGGGAGCATGGTAGGGTGGCAAAGATAAATGAAATAGGAAGTTTTATAGTGGCTGGACTGATTTCTAGAATGATGCAGAATTTGATAAGCAGTTTGGAAGACAAACAACAGAGTGGGATTTTAATGCACCAGACCTTTTCCCCTGGATAGCTGCAAACTGAAGGTTTTTGGCTTTTCACTTTGAAAGGAGATTTTTCATTTAGGAAGAGGCATGATAAAAAGCCATATTTGCAGAGTTAAAGAACATTAAAGCAAAAGGAAACTCTGTATTTAAGATTTAGTAAAAAATTATTTCCCCCCTCCATTCATCACACTTTTTGCTTTTTGTTTTGGTCCAAGTCTGCCACTCCCCCTGTCTTTTTTCCCTGCCCATGATTTCCCAGTTGCTCAGCAGCTGACCCCTCACTCAGCTCTCCATGGCCTCTCAGCTCAGTTTAGCACAGTTCAGCTGTGGACACCCCATCCAGGAAGAGCAGTGGTCACAAGCCAGCGTGCCCAGCATGCTCCATGTCTGACCTTTGCCCTCTAAAAACCAAACATCTTGTGTGAACTGGTGGCTCTTGGCTGCTCCTATAGCCACTGAGGAGAGAGAAGCTCCTCCAGAGAATGGTTTCCTCTTCCCAGTCCCAGCTGCAGTGGGAGGACATGCCCTTGTGTCCCTGTGGCCTACAGAGGGAAGCTCAGTTCAGTGAGTACATTAGGTCTGAGTGGGTTTTTACTTCTCGTGTTCATTGCTCAATCTGCAATCTTGCTCCGGGTGAAAGCAGTGGTGGAATTCAATGTAATTACACTCACTGGGCACATTGTAGCCACAAAAAAATTAAAGTTTTTTCACCAAGCAGACCACAGTCAGCAGAGCTCCTCTTCCCCAGAAGGATCTCGGGGGCACCATAGAAGAGCTTCAAGCACACACTGGGAACTTCTGCCATCACATGCAACCTCAGCACCTGCCGTTCATCTTCTGCCTTCTGCACTGCTGGGGTGAAGGAGTTGTACTAATGACCAGGCTGACACATGAAGTCTTAACTCCTTCCCTGATCCCACAGCTGAGTAATTCAGATTATTCAGTTTTATTGTAGAGCCCCAGAGCTAGGAAAAACTGCAGCCTGGCTGTTGCCCTTCTCCAGCCTGATAGTCCTGGGCTGTGTTTTGCAGGGGCTGAGGGGAAAAGCTCCACTCAATGCCTACTCTTTGCTTTACTCTGTCTTTTCCTTCACTTGTGGGTTACTCTGAAGCAGAGGTTTACTTTCCTCCAGTGTAAAAGGAAACCAATATAGAGGTACATTAGCTCTTTATTCTTGTAATAATAATAAACTAATAAACCCCCTATTCTAAGTTTGCTGTTCCACATAGTCATGACCAAGCAGTGCCTTGTGCAGGAAGCTGAGCAACACACAGTCTCCACAAGTGTTTCCATGAAGATTTTAATCTGCGTAATCTAAGGAGCTTTCTTACAATAAACCATTGAAATCAACTCATCTGGTCCTATTCTTGTGTTTGGAGTGATTCTTCCTTCACATGTGCCTGGGTTGTTATGCCAAGCTCACCAGACACCCTGTTTGTTGTTTCGTGTCACAAGTCCATCCTCAGCAGGAGCAGCGCTCCCGAGCCCTTCCGCCGGCTGCTTCCGCCTGCTCCAGGGACTGCTCATGTTTGTCCACACTGCCCAGATCCATCTTTCAGCTAAAACCCAATCTGTCCAGCTGGCATTCCTGTTTGGGCTGGAAACCTGACAGATGGATCCCACTTGGGTGGGATTTTACTGCTCCCAGCTCAGACACAAGTTAGGATGTTTGGCTATTTGCACTTTGCCCCAGGGGTGTGGAGCTGGAGACACTGGTCTTGCTGGAGTCAGTCAGGCCATGGCAAAATTTGAAGTGTGCAAAATGTTGATTATGCCTGGCACATATCCTAGCACAGCTGATGGGCAAGATGCTTGGGAATCCCTTTGGGTCTATCTCCAGCAGATGACTTGTGGTCTGAATCGGGATGAGCTTCTGGCCTGGGCATTTCAAAGTACAGTGGTTTTCAGGCAAGAACTTGTGAGTCTTTCATCTAGAGACTTAATCTGCCATTTGCTCCACTCAGCAGTCAGCAGAGATTTCTTGGTTTGTTGCCCAAGAGATGGTGCAGACCAGCAAAGTCCCTGCTGTGTACTCAAGGTTAGGGCTGCTCAGAAACTCTCCTAAGTAATGCCAGAGCGTAATGGTGCTTAATGCCCTCATCAGCTCTCTCCCCCCAAACAGAGTTTGGGCCAGGAGTCCACTTCGTCAGTGTGGGAAGGAGGTGAAGCCTGGGATGGTTTGGGTGTTCCCACTTTGTTCCACCGTGCAGGAGCTCAGGGGGTCCTGGCTGACAGTGGCTGACCCACACTCCTGAGCAGGGATCAAAATCTGGACTCAGCTGTCAGCAAGGCAGAGGAGAAGGGATGTGGGTGGGAGATAAAAGGCAGAAGCCCACCTTGCCTGGTATCCTGCCTGGGCAGCACAGAGAAGCAGGTGATGGGCTTAGCTGGGATTTAGCACAATAATGTGTGCTGCCAGAGACAAGGGAAATTCTGCAGTTCTCCACTGCTACAGCTCTGAGAATGTCATCACTTCCAAAATTTCAAGCCACAAAGTAAAATGAGAAAGACAAAAGTTTTGAATGAAATTGAGCATTACATTCAGATTCTGTCAATTTTGAAGGACTTTCTATAAAAGAAAGAAGCAAAGAACATTTTGTAGGAATAATTTCTCATTCAAAACCTAATGTTTGACTTTTTCAAGTACAGAATTAATTTCTCCTGACAGCAGCACGGTGGAAGTAAACTTTTAGATCTTTTTAAGTTTAAAATGTAGTTAACAATGTGGGTGAAGTCCCTCTTCCTTTCATGTCAGACAGACAGTTTGCAGACTGCATGCCAGATCAGAGTCTTCACAGTGTATCAGCTCCTCTGGACAAGTGTGAAGTCCCGACGGTGAGAGCAAAGAATTTATAAATCAAAACTATCCTTCCTGAAACTAAAAGAACTTTAGTGCTGGAAAACAGTCACATACTGGTTTTCTTTCATACCACTGTGATAAAGTCCTCAAGACAATGAGGTATTTATTCCAGGTTTCCTTGGTTTAAGAAAACTTTCAATACTCAGACCTTGTAGGGAGTGAGACGCTGTTTATATTAGGCAGGGGCAATAATGGACTTGGATAAGGTATGATCCCCAAATAGGAATGATCTGTAGTGCTCAGAGCCCCTGAGAGGGTTTGAATCACCAAACTCTGATATTAAAAGCAACTGCCTGGCTGTGGAAACATCAGGCCAGTCACCGTGTGGCACACTGAGGTAATGCTCTGTGTCCCCATTGTCCCACTGCAGGCACGCTGTGCTGCACCTCGCTGGCCCGCAGCTTTTGTTCTGCACAGGAAGATGACTGCATGGCTGTCCTTGCTCCGTGGCTCCTGGAGTTTAAAAAAAGCCTTCCCTCTGTGAATCACAATATGCAGTCACCAGCCAATTATGTTTGGCTTCCAAACTGTTTACTCCATAGCTGATACATTCTTCTCCCTGGCTCTACCTCCACCCTCCTTTTTGTTCTTTTTAAGGAATAGCCAGGGGAAACCAGGACAGAATTTCCAAAATTTGACTGTATAAAATAAATTGGTTTTTTTTATCAGCAGTCTTGTTTCATGATGGGTTGCCTGTTAACACCAAACTCCAATGCTGCTCAGGCTTAGCTAGCACAGTGCCAAATGCAGGGAGAGCTTGTTCTCAAGGAAATCTCTGGGAGCATTATCAACATCACTTGAGGGGAAGCCAGTGCAGGAGAAGTGGGGATGCAGTGAGTTTCATCCATTAAAACAGGAATTTTGTGTCTGGAGAAGAGCAGATCTATCTCTTAAAGTCATGAAACAGACAAGTAAGAATTTTGGGGGATGAAATAGAGCAGTGCAATTCTTGCAGTGACTTTGTGCAGCTCTTCATAATTTTGAAACTATAAAAATACGGTGCCATAAAATCGCTAATAGAATTTTGAGAATATCAAGCCATTTTGCTCTAAAAGTCCAAACAGCTTCTATACAAAGGAATTAATTGGAGTGCTTCTGTTTTTCTCTATGTCTTTTGTAGCACTCTTCCCTAAATGACTGTTGCAACAGAATTAACGTGAGTTTGCATAGCATTTTGTGGACTCCAAATCTACATTTTTTCTGTAAAAGAGGATTCAACCTATTTTATGGAATCCTACGTACAAGCTCTGCCTGCATGAGGAATGACTGGAATTTTGGTAGAGCCAGCTCTACCAGGCTTCCAGACTGACAGTCTTACTCAGCTACTTCAAGTCACCTTTGTGACCTAAACCTTTGCCCACGGTCTCCAAAATGTTGGTGCTGTCTCCTGGGAGCAGTGAGAGGTCCCTCTGTGTCTGTGGAATGAGCCTGTTGGTTCCCTGTGACTCTCTCACCATTCTCTGCTCCTTGCCTGCCTCATGGCTGAGTGTGTTGCCTCCGTGTGTAGGTAAATCTCCAAATGCTGACTTCAGCTCACAGTTCTAGTGGTTTGGTACCAACAGGATGTCCCTGGCCAGTCCTGGCCTGAGGTTGTAAAGCAAGTCCTTGGAACTGCAAGGATGTGTCTCTGTGCACAGCCAGGCTGGCTGGAGGATGCTGGAGGGAGCCAAGGGTGCTTTAAGCACACTGGCACCAGGAGGTGGATTCAGCCTGCACAGCCCTGCAGCAATGACAGCTGGCCCAGAGAGAACACAGGACCACTCTTGAGCATGAAACCAAGTCTGCAAGAGCAACACATGAGTTCATGTATTTGCTGTAGGCAAAATTTCAGAAAGTAGGAATGTGGGATCAAAAAAGAGAAGAAAAAAGAGACAAAAAAAGAAAGGGGAGAAGGAGAGGGATAAGGGCAGACTGGAGGTCAGAGGGGATCTTGAAGCTTTAATGAAAATATGATTTCAAATGTGAAGTAATCCTGTCCTGGGCCAGGTTTCTTCCTCAGAGACCAGTGCAGAATTTTCTCCCTTTCTCAAAGGGCCTCCTTCTTCAGGGTAGCCTTTCCTGAAGAGGAGTGGGCTGCAGGGATGGGCTGGCCCAGCTGCAGACCCACCCTGTGGCTCCCACCCCACCTCACGTGCTCAGGCATCACTGCCAGGTCCTTCAAGGTGCCTGGAGATCCCCCTCACAGCCCTTCTGCTATGAGAAATGGAATATTTGCAGGGCATGAGGGTTTCCCTTTCACCCGGGGGAGCTATGGCTTATATTTTACAGCTATATCCTCATGGGGCCCTGCAAGATGTCACTCCATAGAAATAAGAAGGACATTGCTTCTTTACAAAGCTGGATAGCTCTCATCCCTGGATCAGAGTTCAGGTAGAACCTGCCTGTGATTCTTTGCAGCTTCTGTGAAGTCTGTGCTCATTCTGAGCTGAGTGCTAGTACTGCCCAAATCAGGGCAACTTCTCCTCTTTTAACAGGGTCCAGATCTTGTTTTCTTATGGTGCTTGGAGCATATTTGTTTCCAGGCTGGCTTGTTCTTCTTTGTGCAGGCTGGGATGTAAATTGAAAACTGGTTAGGTGTGCCTGGAGGTACAGAAGTGTTGGAACACCAATTTTCTGTGTGGCTTGCTTGGCTCTGTCCTTCCATCTCCTCAGGTGGACAGACTGGACAAAGCAGGGAAAGGAGAAGGCATCTCACTGGCTATAATTATTTTCCAGTGACAGGAATTTTTGGTCCACATTAAAAAAATCAGGGGAATGTGAGGCTCACTTTTATTTTTCATAGACACTTTGGCCATTTTTCCTCCCCTTTCCAGAGAAAATTTTGGAATACCATAAGAAGATATTAGGCTTTATCCCAGCTGGTTCCTTTTTCTGATGTCACCCAGAGTCATGCTGGTGTTCCAGGAGCCTTTCTGTTGACCTCTTCAGTGACTTCCCACCAGGACAATGCCTGCTGTGCTGCTCCTCAGCTGCCTCTCCACCAGAGATGTTCAGCTCCATCTCACAGGAGTCACTGGAATACCAGAACACATGCAAATAATCTTTTCTGTTCGGGGGGAAAAAAAACCAGAAAAATGGGAAAAACTTTCCATTTGCTTTTGACCAAAAGCCAAACTTTTCTGAAGAAAGTAAACAGTTTTCATGAAAAGTTTCAATTAATTGCAAACCATGTTTCCAGTAAAACCTCCATATCAACAGTTTTGTGTCTGTTCTACTCTAAGCCTTTCAAAGGAGGAGACCTTTAAAGCTCATATAATGTTTTCTGGTGGGAAAAATCTGTGAAAAATGGTGCAATTGTCAAGTTTCGGTGATTATGTGCACTTCCCACCGCCCTGCGAAATAGCACTGGATCCAGAGTGAATCCAATGGCTTTATGTTTGTAGGCCAAACAGGCCAGCGTGCAATCTATCTAAAGACTCTCTCAGCCTCCCAGTAATCTGTTAATTAACCACTGATAAATGGTGGGCTTAATCCTAGGTGGGAGAGTGAGTGTTTAATCCCAGCGCTGTCTGGCGCAGCCTGGGGGCTGCACAGCTGTGCAGCTGCTCTGGCACCATATATGCTGGTCCCGTACAGCTGTGGGTGTTTGCCTTTATGGGGAGCAGGGAGGGGACAGCTTTACAGTAAATCCAGCCCTTACTGCTCCAAAAGCTGCCTGTTTTTAGCAGCCAGTGTCCAGATGAAAGGCGTGTTTGCCCAGTTCAAGGAAAGTCTATTTTTTCCTGCTGACAAGCATCTAAATCGCTTTGGGACGCACCAGACATCCCGATGGCGGTGTCGCCGTTTTCCCAAGGCTTGGCTCCACCTGACCACTCAAAGCCTGAGCTTGGGATCTCCCTCTGCAATTCTGGACAACACCCAGCCTTGATGGCCTGAGTGGTGCCAGACCTGGAGCCTCTGCTGACTTCCCGCTGGGAGCTCTCCCAATAAAACCCTTGCTCGCTCGGGAGTTTAGAACTGCTTGTCGAATTACCTTTGTCTGCAGCTCAGACCGGGGTTCCTGCATTTGTGCTGACCTTGTTCCTGTCTCCTGCCTGTCCCTTAGCTGCCTGTCTCTGCTGGTTTCCTTCTCTTCCGGAGGGCCGGGCACGAGAGCGCGCAGGCCGTGGCTGCCTCGTCCCCTCGTGCCCCGCTGGCTGGAGATGTGCCCGGGGCTGCTCCCCACCACCGCCCGTGCAGGTCCCACCAGGCTTGGTGGGGCTGTGTTCCACAGGGAGCCCGTGGCTTTGTGTGTCAGGGACAGAAGAATAGATGGTACAAGGCCAGTCAAACAGCTAAACAATATGCTTTGTCCTGTGCCTGCTGTCCCTTGAGAGCTGCTCGCAGTGGAGCAAGCCTGGTCCTCTCCAACTTCATTTAGGAGGTGGCAGGCTTGGATTGCCTCCAAGTACAGTTTGACATGCTTGTTGCCCCTTTTCCTTGCATGATGGGGTTTTGAGGGACGATGGCTCTTTTACTTCTTCTCTGTCCCTTCACTGGCAGCAACATCCTCATGTGCACAATGGAATTTGAGAGCTGCTGTGGTGGAAAGCTGGCAGCTGTGGGGATTTGTATGCACAGTGGCTGCACGTGCATCCTTCTGCTGCTCCTGTTGGGCTTGAAGCATTCATGATGTGAGGCAAATTTCAGCCTAAGCTGTCAGCAGTGCTCTACTTCACCAAATACTTTTGCCCTTTGACTGGACTATTTTCAGGGCTGCTTGGTATTAAACACTTTGCCTTTCATTTTAGCAAGTGAACAGACACCAGTATGGTCTTTACCCCACAATGAGCTTTGTGCTGCTATATTCATCCTGTGACAGTTCTAAGTATATATAAAGTGTGTGTATATGTGGTTGAAACAGTATTGGGCAGTTGAGGGGAAAAAACAAGGTTTTAGAGTGAGGAAAGCTGGCCAAGAAATAAATAACACCTGAGGATTACATGATAGTTATGGAAGGTCAATTTTCAATTCCAAATTATCTGCCTTTAAAAAAAAAAATCGTGACATAACAGAGATATACCGGTGATTTGTTTGTCCTGTCAAAAGTGCTTTGATTTTGGAAAGCTGTGAAACTCACAGCAATCACACAATTACCAGCCAGCCACAGGATGGAGTGTGCCTGTGCAGAGCATTCATTAACTGTGCTGTAATCATGATCTGATTGGAAGCAGGTCAGGGAAACAAAAAGGGCTAATTTTGGGTAAAGAAATAATTTTCTGTGAATAATTAGCATATGTATTAATGGGTAAAACATTTTGAAATGCTAGCTGCTATGTAAACTTGCTTATAGTTGTAATTAATGAAGTAAGGAAGTATTTTGACAGACAACAGTCAAGATGAACTTTTCCTAGGAGCAGTGTTTTCCGCAGAGGAGCACGAGTATGGAGGAACTGTCTATACACATGTACAGAGAATGCAGATGGTGTGTTGGCCAGCAGAAGTGGTATCAATAAAGCTGCAGTTTTCTTTGTCCCACACCCTTGTGATCCCAGCGGGCCCACAGCAGGCCAAGCCTTGCTTGCCCACGTTCTCAAGGCTGCAGAGAGGAGCAAGGCTGTTGGATGTTCTCAGCCAGGCAGCCTGCAGCTGGCCCCGATGGCAGCTCTCCTGTCCCTGAGGCTACTGCTCTGCCCAGCTCCCTGCCTGCTGCCTGGATGCTGATGCTGGGTTGTCACCCCCTGCCTGCTTTATGAGAAAAGGAACACAGTTTTGGTGTTTGCCGGCACTGATATTTTGAGGAGAGCACATGCTTTCTTAAGAGATGTACTATTTTTGGTCAGAAAACTGTAAACCCTCAAAATGTCTGTCCCAAATTTCTCCAGTACAATAGGAGTTTCTTTTTTCCTTTCCTTTTCTTTTCCCTGAGGTGTGTGAGTGTAGGGAGGATTCAGGAGCTTCCTGTCATGTTCCAAAGGCTCTTGAGTTACATTTAAATTTTTTAGTGCAAAATTAGTATTTCCTCTGCAAGAAGGAACTTGTTTCCTAATGCCCTCAGTTTAACACCTGAGCATGGAGTGCTGATTTCTGGGAAGTGTGCTGTGAAAAAAAGAGAAGGAAGGAGAGAAACTACCAGGAAACCTTAGCCCAACTGTGTCTTACCTTACAAAAAACCCTTGCATGCAGGTGTCCTGCTGAAAGGGGTGTGACAGCTGTTGGTTTCACGGGGATGAGCCCATGGTTTTGCTCTTGGCTGATTCCCCTCTGCTGGCAGTGCAGAGCAGCACTGCAGCAGCTCCCCCCTCCAGCTGCCTTCGAGCACACAGGGACGGGTCCCACTGGTCCCACTGCTGGCCACGCTAAGCACAGGGGCAGGACCTGCCCCACTGCCCCTCCTCGCCACACCGAGAGAAGGCAGGGATTTTCACATCCCCAGTCACACACAAAGAGCTCACAAGGACAAAAAGCGTTTTGTGCAGAAACGTTTCTGAAATGTTTTGGGAACTCTAACTGCACAACATTAAAATGTCCAGCAATATAACATCTTGTTTGCATTTTCAAAAGCCAGTATATTAGTTTGAATTATTATCTCTCATAAGTACAGTTCTAAAAAAACCCATGTTTTCAATTGAGGATGAAATTTCCTTATGATTTGGTTTCAAGTGTATTTCAAGTCTTGAAGTTGGGGGAGACAGGGAATTCTTTCCTTTTCCCTTTTCCTACTTTTTTCCTTCTCCTCGTTTCCCTTCTCATTTTTCCTTTTTCCTTCTACTTTGATTTTCTTTCTTTTTACAGAAACAATTTGCCTAAATCACTGAGGGTTCTTGAAATGCTTCTCTGACCTAAGTTTCCATTTTGACTGGAGCAAGAAATCATTTGCTGGAGATGGACTGCATGCTGCAAGGTGGTGCGAGAAAGGTGGGAACAGGAGTAAGTGACAGCAAATTTATGAGGTTCCACCTTGTAAATTTATGTGAAGGACAGTAAAAGGAGTTTTAATGGTGTATCTGTATGGCTGAACTTTAATCCATGATAGAGCCGCAAAAGTCCCATTTCCTGTGTTAGCACAAGAGCTCTCTGAACCATAGAGCTTTTGGAAAGGTACTGAGATCAAAATCATTTTAGAGGGTTTTTTAATGGCCATATAAGCTAATCTGGGATTGTGAGACTCCTACTAGGGCGCCAAGTGAAGGAGACACCTTATCTTCTCATTGTGCTGACCTGCTGATAAAGTCCAGCTGCTGTGAATAAGAAGCCACAAAATATTTGTTTATCTAAAATGAAAAATTCCCCAAACCTAGATAAAACAGGGTGGCCAGTAGGAATTTGGCTCAGATGGAGTGTTCATCATTATACTTCAGACGATGAGAACAAGTCTTTTAAAACAGGAGTAGCAGTGCTTTTAGAGATGGACACAGCTCACCCAGATTTCACCACGTAAGTGTTAGTCCTTTACTTTATTTCAACACCTTGGTGCCCGCCATAGCCAGATGATACAACATGTCCAATGTGCCACTGAGCTGAGATGAAAAGTCCCACAGAGTGCATTTACCTTTTGATTTCACATGTCCCGGACCAGCTGCTGGACTTCTACACTGCTGGGGTGTATGTAGCTTGGAGTGGCTCAGCTGACCAGGGTAGGTCCAAGCAAATCACCACCCATAACTTACAGATTCAAGAGACTCCAGGTGAATGTTTTATTAGGAACAAATTAAAAATGTAATTGCAACACTTGACTGGGCCATGGAAAATCCATGTCCTGGTTTTGTTCCATTCCCTTTAGCTATGATACCTCCCTGCCTCCTGAAGGATCAAAAAAATCCTACTGTCCCCTAAGCTTCAGGTGACAGCTTGTGCTTGGTGTGTGAGAAGCAGCACCACCTAAGAATAACGGTTGATTACAAAAAAAATATCCACCTCTGGGCTGAGTCCCAGAGCCAACAAAGGCTGACCTTCTAAAACATGAGGAAAAAAAGTGTGACACAGACAGTAAATTAGGTACGAACACCCTCTGTAATTGGCCACCCTTTTTCTTCTAGTTTTCACTTCTCAGAGAGAATCTGTGGCCTTTAGTCAGCCTCCTGCCCTCTGCAGGAGATGGTCCATTGGTACCTGCCCTGGCTCTGCCTGGCTGTAGGCTGGCAGCAGAGAGTGGGGCCCAGAGCTAGAGCAGCTGTTGGCTTCATGGAATTTACCCTGGGAAGTGGGGCTTGGAGCTCGCTCACATCCTGCCAGGCAGGATTTGCTCTGCAGACCACATGGTTTTTAATATAGGGCTGGGGATTTAACTCCAATCAGAGCAAATCTGAGCCTGGAATCTGTCATCCCATAAATTCTCTAGGCTCTTAGCCCTGCCATATCTTCACAGGGGATGCCAGTACAAGTCTGCCCTTGTCTGGCAGAGGGTAAAACTGTGGCCCCTGGTGACACAAACCTCTTTCCCTATTCACACCAGTGTGCAGAGGTGCTGGACTGTGCCCCTGGCTGGCTTGCCTTGTCCCCAACCTGCTGGAGAGCACAGAGTGTCGCGTGGGAGGGTGGTTCCATGTAAGCAGCTGTAATAGCTGCTGCTGCAGAGGCAGGCTGACAGCTGCTGGAGAAGCCTCTGCTTTTGCCTCCCTCCCCTCTGCCTAGGGCTAGCTGCTTGCTGTGAGGAGACAGATTTGTTCTATTAAAAGTGTTTTCCCGGATGGAGGGAAGTTCTCATGCACTCTGCCCTGGCCACCCCTGACCCGCACTGGCTCCGATGTGAGCAGCCTTTCATTCAGCACGGCTCGGTGATTGGAAGCAGACCTGAGTGGGAGACCCTCACGTGCTCACCCCAAAAAGAATCAGGGCACTGAGCATGTTTGGGCAGGCAGAGGTGGTCTCAGTGCTGGGGCTGCATGGGCAGGGCCACCATCCCAGCTCCTCGGGGCACCAGAACCTTTCGGCCTCTCTGGGCTAATGCACAGGCTGAGCCTCAGGAAGCCTCTCCAGCTGCCTGCTGGCTCTGGGGAACAGCAGCTCTACCAGCAGCTGCGGGAATTGAAGCTGGGGGTTTCAAAGGTCTTAGGGACAGAAGTTTGAGGGGTTTGCAAAAGCTTGGATTTAGCTCTGTGGGTTTTGCTGCTGTCCTGTGCCACCCGGATGAGAGCACGTCCTCTTGTGGGCTGCACAAACACTGTCTCACTTCCCTCCCACCCTCCAGCCCCTGGAGTGAGCCTGTGCCTGCTATGGTACCCATGGCAGCACAGGGAGGTGTCCAGTGCAGCTGCAGAGCCGATGCCTGAGCCACTTTTGGGGTCTGGGGAGGGTGGTGGTCCCAGAGGGGAGACACACAATGCTGTACCCCCCTCTTCCACAGAGCTCACGTGTTACAAGGTGCTAGGAACAATTTTGTCAGGGAAAGACCACTGGAACTTCTGGAAACAAAACTTCAGAAGGAAACATCTGGCTATGCTATTTCAAACAGA
Source organism: Leptocoma aspasia (assembly GCA_013399835.1). Taxonomy (NCBI): domain Eukaryota; kingdom Metazoa; phylum Chordata; class Aves; order Passeriformes; family Nectariniidae; genus Leptocoma; species Leptocoma aspasia. The sequence goes on along the minus strand of VXAX01005064.1, from coordinate 389,955 downwards.
AGGATTTTGGAGAAACTATAGCTGTAACTTTCAGTTAATGAAGAAAAAAGTTTCAAATGCTAGCAAGAAATTAAGAAACCTCCCATTTAAAACCAGCAAATTAGTGTGTCAAAACAAATCTGATGTGTAAATTATTTGTGAGGCAATGCAGAGCAGGCCACATCACAAGTAAGCTCATCCAGGTACAAGCTAATGCTATCTCTGGATGGAAAACAGAGCTGCAGGAATAAATATCAAATAAACACCTGTGTGCCTGCTTAGGTGACATGCCAGCACATCACCACATGTTCACCACAGGTCCCATCACTGCCCCTGAACCCAGGAGGTGACATTCAAGTGTATAAGCTATATCCCCAGTAACACATTTTTTTTAATAGACCCAGTGGGGCATAATTTTACCAGGAGAAATTTAGATATAAAAAGTGAATGCTCCAACAATCATCTGTGAGCAGCGAGTCTTCCAGCAGCAGGCAAGAGGCAGTGGTGGGAGAGAGGGCAAGGTGCCAGGAGCTTGTGGGGTCTCAGTCACAGAGGGAAATGAGGTGATTGCTCACTGCCACAGCAGTCTGTGGCACTGGGAAAACCACTTCATTTCCCTGCTTCCTTTCATAGTGAGGCAGAAAGATTCGCTAGTTTCTGAAGCCAAAATATTTTGATAGTAAAATGTCTCATGTTCTCACATAATTTTGACAGCATCTGGATTCTGGGAGTTATTTTTCAGAGCCACTTACAAAAAGCAGACTCAGTTTCTTCCCAGGGAAAGCTCTTATCAGGGAAACACCCCTCCAATGAATTTCCTGTGCAGGGACATATCCTGGGAAGTAGATTTACTTTTCCCGTAGCTTGTAACATCTAATTTAGAAAGAGGAGAATTTTCCATCTGCCGACACTTAAACATTCCTTCACCTGAATGAATCCCACTGGCCTCTTTTCAGGACCGTCCTCTGGTTCAGATACCTGGAAAGCAAAACTCTCTCCATGTAAAAGAGTTTCTTTGAACTCCTCCCAAAATGTCTTGCACTGATCCTCACTTGGAAGGGAAGCCAGGCAGCACTTTTAGCTCCAATTTATGCTTGGACAACTGGTGCACCCAGTGATTAAGGAACTTGACCAAGGTCATATGGTGAGTCTGTGGCAGAGCAGATGTTGGCTTTTGAGATTCGGATTACTGCTCTCACTTTCGGTCACCTTTCCTTCTTCATATCCTCAGTCATTGCTGCCTTTTACTCCCATATAATAGTGACTGGATTAACTTGTCAGATAAATGTCCACTCAAGTAGCAGCTAATTGCAAGTGAGAAATTCAGGACGTGACACTTAAGCCATGAAGAGTTTATGGGAAAATTTCCTGGGAAATTATGTAGGAATGAAGAGATTCCTACAGGGGTACTCGAGACCCCTTCTCCTGCCAAGGACAGCAGTGTCTACCCTTGTGTGAGACAAATGCACCCCCTCAGGTTGTTGGTGAGCCAGATTTATTGTGGGAGCCGTGGCTTCAGTCACTCCCCAGCCCAGGTTTAGGGTTAGTAACAAACCATGAGCTGGTGCTGTCACTATGGGACCTCTTCATTACGGCATTTGGCAGACCTCACCTTTAACAGCTCACACATTACCTGTAATAACTGCACCTTGCATGACCCTAAAACGTATAAATGCTTGTCTGAGGTTAAAAAGGGCATTTACATAAAGACTTTTATGCATGCCTTGAAAGAAAAATGGTGCACGGTGTACTTGTTAGTTTTATTTGTCATATTGAGCAAGCATTTGACAGTCCAAGCAAATTCCTTCTGTTAGCTCGGAGCATGGTTACTCCTGCAGCATTTTATAAACCTCTCTTGGCAGTGGTACAAAACACTGAGAAGTTATTGAGGCACATTCCCTGCAGCTGTTGTAATCTTTACAAACTGATTTCTTATTTCACCAGGGGAATAAAAATAATGATATTCGTAATAATAACAATGATGATGATGATGACATAGTTATTACATTTTCATCAGAGGATCTCTGAACACTTTATAAACTACAGCTAAGCTTCAAAATAAATAATCCTGCAGGACACATAAGTACTATATTGTATTTTGCATGGTCCCACTAGGCTACAGAAAAGATAGAACAAATCCTAACTTATGGACTACTTTAACTTTAAACATTCTTTTAACCATGTTGTTAAAAAATGAGGTAGTCATCCCCTCAACACTTTTCAGAATTAAAATTTCCATCTTGAAATATTCAGAAAAAGTCTAAAGCTGAGTCAGAAAATATGAGAATATGTGGGAAACTCCCAAACCCTTATGTTGTTCTCAACATAACTATTTGAAGGTGTAAAAAATGGCAATTTTCTTATTTTTGAAACACTGCTACTGTGCTAAATAAAATAGCAAAATGCTTGTACCCACGTATGGCCAAATCTTTTAATCCAGAAAGCACTTTTATTTAGAACTATTGGAAAGTTTATGTTTTTAAAAAAATCTGAAGATGGTTTCTGCTTAACCCTTTCATTTTGGACAAAGTTAACTGTTAAAACAAATCCTTTCCCAATTAACTCCTGTCACCCCAAATCCCTGAGGGTTGTTTTGTATTATATCTGTTTACACTGTTACACAGGGTAAAGTTCTTCATCTTGTCATGTGTTTGTGTGGTTTGCTCCTCCTTTGCTGCCCCTCTGAGCACTGATCTCCCAGCAATGCACACAGATAGTTGTGTACTGCAGTAACCAAAGGGATGCTGTTTAAATTGAGTGCTCAAGAATGCAGCTCGCAGTACATGCAAAATTACTTGTAGGATCCAGATTATTTGTTTTCTTAGTTGGATTGTTAGGGTATTCCATACATAAATAGAGAAATTAAAAACCCTCAAACCCTTTGAAACAGGAAAAAGCATCTGCCAAAAGGAGACCTCCTCCCTCCCATTCAGTGTAAGAGAAAGCAACAATTGCTCTAAAGTCATAGACAGTAAGTCAGCCTGGCCAAATGAAACTAATAATTACATATTTCCCTTTAAATTACTTGTCCAAGGTCACACTGCAAATCAATGGCAGATTCAATAATTTAACCCAAGAGTCCTGAAACCCAATATCCTGCTCTCACCACTAGAAAACCACTGCACAACTGGCTTCCAGTCTGGGAATGATACAAGGCATAAGGAGCAAAACTATAGATATTTCAGGGTTTTTCCCCGTGTAGTGATAATTTATATAGAATTTCTGTTTACCTTGGTCTAGGATAATAAATACTTAGACACATTTTCTGTAAAAATATCTTGAAAAGTTTGCAGAAGCTGCAGGTTTGTTTAGCTGAAAATTACTTCTGGGGCTGCTGTGAGAACTGCTAATATGGTGTGTGCCTCCTTTCCTTGCTGGAAAAATAATTCATATGGCCAAGCAGATGCATATGAGTAGTAACAGAAATTGCAAACTTACGACTCCTTTCATTGAGAAAATTTCTTAAATATTTTTTCTGATCTGCTGACAATATCTTGACTTTGATGTAAATCTACATCATACCAGATGTAGTTTTACCTCTCTTTTTAAAAAGATAAAAAATATTTGTATATTTCAAAATTAGTTTTTTCCCTGTTCTTTCATTTCCTTAACATTAATTGCAGTTGAATAAATAAGTCTGAGGGGCTCTAATTTAATTTCCATTATTTTCTCCACTCTATATATTCCAAACCAGAAATCTGTCAAAGTAAAAATGTTTTTTAAAAAAACCCTAAAATTTAGGGGGGATTGCAATGGTTTAGAACATAATATGAATGTAAGCTCTGGATTTCCCATTAGAATTTTAAAAGGAAAATTAAGATTTCTTAATTTAAAAGTCTTTCAGAGTGTAGAGTAGAAAAATGTTCTGTTCCCTTGGGACCCCTGAAGCAGCGAGAGGGAGAAGGAGCCCCAGCCCTGGGGGTTGGGACCTGCCCCTGCAGTGGTTTTGGTTGTGCAGAGCTCTGTGGAGGTCCATCCTGATGAGATGATTCCTCCCATGGAGCCAGGGGACTGTTGCCTCTTTGTACACCACTGAGGCTGGTTGGAGATATGGTGCTGAACTTGCTGCACATTCTGCAAGCTCCAAACCCAGACCACGGGTTTATCCTTAGGTTCCTCCTCTAGGTGTGTGCTGCAAGGTCGTCATCAATCTTCCTGCCATCTCTGCTCTTGTGAAAACCTCCTACAGCAGGTGTTCCCAGAGCCCACCAGCTAATTTTTCAGTCCTGACCTCAAGCAGCAGAAGCTTTTTCCTGTCCTTCAGAGAGTGTATGTGCAGGGAATTATAATTAGAATAGATTTTATTGTCAGGCAGGAAAATTCCCCACTCAATTCTCCGAGCGCAGGATCCCCGGTGGCCCTGGCCAGTAACAAGGTTACAAGGACACTTTGAAGAGACCAGTTAGAAACTGGTAGCCTGGTGCTGTGCTTGGATGGTGCACATCTGTGGGGTCACTTTTCCAATCCTAACCCCTACAATGGCTAAGCTCTGCAAGTGGCTCATCTGCAGATGAGGGAGAGCTTTTTGTCACTTTGGTACCTTTCCCCACATCACTGGTCCTGGACAGTGCTATACCTAATGCCTGTGAGACACAAGTGAGCTGGGTCAGTGCTGGAACTCTCTCACAATCAAAGGGGAAATCCTCCTCCTCTGTTTTTTGGGATGTTGTGACTTCATGACCTTAAGAGAATTGCAGGGAAAGGAGTCATGGGGCCTCCTGAGATACTCTGGTGCAGTAATCACCAGGGACAGATGGAGAAAGCCTGAAGGGACTAGGTGGTGGGGTACCAGTGACAGTGACAAATTGGCATCACGTGTGTGGGAACCTGGGCTCTGCAGAAGCTGAGTTTGCTGCAATGGCAGTGAAAGCAGTGTGTATACAGAGAAACTGGGCAATGTGGGTAATGATAATCAGGGAATGTGAGGTCATCCTGTGCCTTGAGGGGAGGGAGAGTGCCCTCCTGGGCTATCCAGAAGAATCCAGGCACAGAATCCAGGGCAGATACGGACAGAATATGAGACACAGCTACCTCATGCAGATTGCATTGAGCAGACATTGTCTGCCAGTGTTAGGACCAACCTATATTCCACAGAAATTTCCCACTGCCTGTTGGAGCCAAAGTCACTGATTTCTTCACAGCAAGATCATTCACACTGAGCAGGAGTGGGTGGTGTCTCTGGGCTGCTGGGCCATGGGTCAGCACTAAGCTATCAGAGAAAGAGACCTCTGGGCCTTTAATTGTTAAAGATGGGCTTCCCTGCTTTGCCATGACAGGTATATTGGAGGACTGTGAAGCATCATATGATCCTCTCTGTGAGGACAACACATTTTTCTGCTTTTTATGAGTAGATGCAAGTCCTGAAAGAGAGAACTGGTTGCTTCCATTGTCTTGCATCCCTGACTACATTAGCAGTGCATTACCCATTATTTGTTCCTGTTACTGCCTTCCCATTCTCCCAGTTAGAACAGCCATTCCAGAGCACTGCATGGTGGTTTCTGCAGAGCATTAAAAGATTGTGGTAGGGCCATTTGAGACTTCTGGTGACAGAAAGTAGTGCAGAGCTGCCAGGCTCTGGGCATGGCTCTCTGCCATTCCTTATTTTTGTTGGAGAGTCTGAGAAACACAGTAGAATTTTGGTCCCTCATCTAAGCCTTGTGTGTATGGAGATTTGCTGTCATAAGCAGCATGATAAAACTGCTCTTTCTCAGTCTGGCTCTAGGATTTAAAATAAACTCCTATTGTTATCCCAGTCTTTAAAAACCAGTAAGACCAAACTTTGCCCTTGGATATGTGTATAGATTTTCTACTGATGGCAGAATGGCCAAAGAGATCTTAAAGAAAGCCCTGAGAAAAAGGTTGGCAATTAAGACCCGTCCAAAATATGGCATTCAGAACCAGGACCTTGTTCGCCTTATAATCTGCATTTCACAAAATAGAACTGCAGTCGGTCAATTAAATGAAATTACACCAGTGTAGAAATCCTGTCTGGGAGGGAAAGATCTGATTGCTGGGTTGAACTTCATGGCTTCACAGTGTGTGAGTACTTTTTAACCTACTCTGAAGAGCCTAGACTTAGATCAGCATTTAATCTTTGCCACAGCAGCATCTGAAGATGAAATCCTCTTCAGGCTCACTTTTTTTGTTTTGAAATAAAATATGTTTGTCCCATAAAGTACAGTGGAAAACTCTGAAATTAAAGAGACTTATGGCCCCTGTATGTGTTCCTTAACATGCTACACATTAGGAGAACAAACACAATGGATTTCATTGTGTTTGTTTTCATTTCACAGCTCTCCTCCCACTGTAGCATGTGCAGCTTGTGTCAGGTGTGCAGAACACCTCACCTAGGAATGCAGTGTTTAAACTTCATCAAATATAAAACACTACACACAAATTAGCTGAAGACTCATAAGCTGGGGTCTTGTGTGATATCAGTAGGAGACATTACCTGATAAGAGGCTGCTTTGCAACCTGATCCTGCATTTCTCTTTATCATGTGTCCAGGCGATGCTTGGAGAACATGAATCTGTTAGCAGGCAATTTACTGGTGCCTCGACAGGTCCATCTGCAGGCTTCTCCTTTTCACTGTGAATTATTGTAACACCAAAAGTGCCACCTGCTCCTCCTTGGGAAAATGCCAGTATAGAAGAAGCAGCCAGCAAAGCTGGCTGTGATTCATCAATCTTCCTTGTGGCGATGGTGCCGCAAAAGATGTGAAAATTGGGAGATAAATGTCTAAAAGTAAGACACCAGCCCCTCAGCCCCACTTAGGAAATGTCTTTCCTTAATTGCTTGCAATTACACCACATTTTCCATCACAAGAGATGAAAAGCCTGTCCACGCTCCTGGGACACTTCAGTACTGAAATGAATTTGGAAAGCAATGACCAGTCAGTGAAATCTGGAAATTACTCCAGAGGTAAGAATGAAATTTAATCAAGGATTGTGAGGCTAGATGTAGACAGGTAATAACATTTTGTGTTTAATATCTGTGATTCACACCTGCTCATCTCACCTCAGCATCACCCTTTGGCTGACTTTTATACAAAGCAGTTGAAAAACCAAAGGTATCTTTCTTCAGATTACATAATTTCTCAGATCCAGAATTAGGCACACAACATTTTTACAATCAAGCAGTAATTTTACTGAAAAGGTTTGATGCAGATATTGATCCTAGTAACTGGGGAGAGATTTTGAAGCTGGTACCGTGAAATGAAATATTTCATGTTGCTATTTCCAGTGAACTTGAGTTTCCGGGAACTGCTCAGGCTCAGTACTTGCAGCATAGTCTGGCATTAGCTTATCTTGCACATTTTTTTTTCTTTTCACTTTGATGCAAAATCATGTTTATAAAAGAAGCATACAAAAGATTGCTTTGGTCACACTTTGTGTTCCAGCAGGGTGGTGTGCTAGAATTATAGTGAAAAGTGGCTGGTGCTGTTTACTTAATGAAATAAACCCAACTACAACCACAGATCTAGATAAATTACAGCTCTTAGCTTTAAGATTTATTGATTTTGGGAAGAAAACCAGAGTTTTTCCTAGGCTTATTTTTGCTACTTACTGCATTCTTACAAAAATAGGAATTTGGAGGAAAAGCCTCTTTCACTTGTTCTTTGGGAGGTACATGAGCTATGTATGAACACCATCTTCTCCTGACGAGGTGGATCTCAGCTACAAAGGGTGTAATTTTTCTCCTGGAGTTAAATCTGCCCTACTACAGATCCAGACTTGGTCTCCCAGCTCTGGACATGTCTTTACTCCTCTGGCTCCAAGAAACTCTTCAATGTGTCCTGGAAGGGTGCAGCCCCCTGGCAGAAGTGGTGCCAGGACATGGAGCCTGGTGAGCTGGTGCAGACACCTCCATATGTGGCAGGGCTCATTTCCCTGCCAGAAGCACCTCACCATGCTGAAACCAGAACTTTAATTGCAGCATTTTTTAGCTTTTCCTCATTCACAAACAGCAACCCTTGTGTAAATCTAGCTACACAAGCAGGATTTGCCGTGAGATTCCAGGGGCCACCAGACATGATGCATGGTGACAAGGAAAGGGTAGAGGGCTGAGGAGCTCTTGCAGAGAACACCATTTAACTCTTTTTATCCTAGAGTAGTGTTTGTTGTTGAAAACTTATCATAAGCTCTTAGAGCAATAGTAATGCAGCCTATCTGGAGAAGAGATGGTTCATCAAAAAAAAACCACCAGAAATAAAACCCAAGAAACCTCAAGGACTCTGTCCCTTATCAATCTGCATCTCTTTCATCTCATCAAAGGTAACTTCCCCTCTTTCACTACTGAGCCCAATGAGCTCCATAAATAGTTCAGTTGGCACAAATCAACATTAGGGAGCTGCTGATCTACCCTGGCTGAACAGCTGCCCTGGACAGTTGCTCCCCCTTAGGACCGATTAAGTCATTTTTCAAGAAGTAGGTAGTAAAGTAGTTTCTTTAGCTCCTTTTTTTTTTAAATAAGCTTGGGCAGTTTGTTTTTAGAACAAACCAGTCCTTCTACTTTAATTGGAAGTCTTCTGCTCTGCAGAATTCTTTTTGTTGCATGATTTTGCTGTTCTGAAACCAACATATCAAGTGGGAGGTTTTGCTGCTTTTTGCTTGTTTGTTATTTTCAGGAGGGGTTGAGTGTCCTTTCTGGAAAGGTAGGAAGCTGTGTAAGAAGAGCCTGGATGAAGTGGATGATGTGAAGCAGAGGGGCTGTCCTTCATGGCTGGATTCTGCTTCCTCTGTGCTAATTGGTACAGAATAGGAATAAATGCAGATGCTGAAGTACAAGAAAAAGAGCTGAGTGAACTCAAACCAGACAATATTGTGCTAATTCTTTCACATAAATCAGGTCATAAGGAGTTTTGGCACACTCTATTTAGTCAATAGGAATAATTTGTTACAGTATAGGAAAGAAAATGAGGGCAGATTGGAGCTCTGGTTCAGACCAGAGTGAAATCATTGATTAAATACAATTGTGTCTGATCGTGCATGAGCTGAGTTGGAGCTGCTGTTCATAATTCTGTGGTCATTAAAACAAAATGCATCCTTCAAAATGCAGGCTGTGCAATGCTTCACTAAGTGACTGTGCCTCATGCAAAATTAAAACCTTCTCTCAAGCGTAGGCTGTAGACTTTGGGACAGCAGGGGCTCCTCAAAGATGTCCAGAATCTCATGCCTCTGGTCCCAAAGAGAATAGTGAGTAAATTGTTTTCTTGGACACTCTGACTTTTCTCCAATGAAACATGCACAAAGAGTGAGAAAAACTTGTAATGTAAAACAGCCACCCAAAATATAGGACCTCACTGGATGTTTCAAGCAGAGATCAGCAATGGATTCAGGCACATTTGTAGGAGAGCACACAAATCCTGCTGCCTTGAGTTCCAGAGGAATCAGACCATGGAAGGAAAGGTGTCTGTGTGCAGCCCCTGGACTTCTGGAGAAGTCCCCAGCCAAAAGCCCATCTCTTCTCTTGAGACAGTATCTGGACAAACCTTGAGCCAGAAGCCACCCTCTTTTTCATGCAGAGCTTCCTTCCAGGAAAGCAAAACAATATTCTCAGCCTTCTGATTTAGAGCAGCCAAGGAGCCATCCCGTTTCTGTCTCCCTTGCTGTAATAAGAAGAAATACATAAACCTGGCACTAGTGAAGTTCAGTCAACATACCCCAAAAGTGTCACTTGTCTTTTCTCTGTTCCTTGCTTGTAACTTTGTGTGTTTGCAGAATGATTGGGGGGGAAGGCTGTGGGGGAGTGGAAAGAGAAGCATTGGGCCAAGGAAGAGTTTAATCATTAAAATTCAGGATTTTCTTCTCATGAAAAGAATAAATATTTGCATGCATCAGCATTTCAACCTCAAATGATTTAATTTTGGATTGCAAAGTTGCAGAGGGAGCATTTCATTCTGGCATGGCTGATGTATTCCAGTTTGCGTAGCTCTTCCTCCATCTGTGGATTGTTTTGTTGGTAGCTTTCATCCTCACCAGCTGATCTTTTTCCCAGTGTCATGTTGATTTATTTGTCTTCGTTGAGCTTCTGATAACATTTCACCAATAAATTAATTTTAAATTAAACTTTCTGTTGTGTCTTTTATGTTGGAGTCAGTGCATGTGCTGGAAAGGAAATTTCATTTCAGAGATACTTTATTCCTCTTTTTATCACCCTCTTCAGCTACAGATGCACCAGCTGTAACATTTATTTTACTTTGGATGAAAGTTGCAAAAGCACTGCATAAATTCTAAATAAAAATTTGCTGTTAGTGAAGATGACCACTTGTAAGAAATATTTTAGACAGCCACAAACCAGAAGTACATACAACTGAGTATACAGCCTAGCAAGAGAACCTGTGCCTAGTTTATATGGTACCTGATAACAGAATGAACACCCACTGCAATTGGCACTCCAGGCTTTCCCCTTCCCTTGCTGCCAGACCAGTGCAAACACTGGCAAGCAGCACTGAAACAGTCTGGCCCAGAGCCTGAGCTCATGCTTTGTTTGCCTTTGTCCACTTATTTGAGTACATCAGTGTTGCCCCATGAGCAAGAAGTGCTCAGGGTTTCAGGCAGGGCTGGAGCCACTGGCTCTTCCATATCCTGGTCGTCTCCCAGGATGGTTGGAAGTCCCAGGAGGGCTGTTCCCCTTTACCTCTCAGCTGAGCTTCTCAGCAGCCTGCACTCCCCAGCATCTCCTTCCCTCTGTTCAGGCTCTGCTTCTCCTCCACTTTCATGACTGAGCAACTTTCCATGGTTAAGTTGAGAAAAGTTTTTCACTTGTTGGGGAAAGCTTGCAGAAACTGAGGCAGCCATGCAAAATTCCAAGAAAAAGTGTTTTCCTTTACATAAATCTAACAAAACACCTGAGCAAAGCAAAGCTCTGCAGCAGTTTGTTACATCCTGACCTCTCCTGCAGCATGGCTGAGCTGCAAGCATGGGCAGAGGGGGAATAAAAAAGGCAAGGGACCAGACTCTGCTTGTACTGTGCCAGGCAAGGCAGGCTGTGTTTGCTTTTCTTCAGCATCTTGCTGGCCACCTCAGTGCTTTTAAACAAGGCAGGAAATTGCTTCTCTCTGCAGCTGGTGGTAGCAAGACCTCCAGCACCGCAGGGGGCTGCTGGGTGCCTTTGGCACACTCCTGAGGGATGGCCACGGCACTCACCGGGGCTGGGTGGCCACCTCGCCAGTGGGAGGCTTGACCTGCAGGGTGCACTCAGGTCTTTGCGTTTTAGTTGCACTCTGAGGTGATGGGAGGAGGTGAAAAATGCATGTTTGGCTTAACTGAATTCCAAAATGGAGAATTTTGTGATATAAAATAGAAAAACACTGAGCACCATTTCTGCTCTAGTTTATTTTTGTAGCAGATGCCATTCATTCTCGCCCTGCCCCATCTTTTCAGCGCATTGTAAGTAGTAGTGATGTATAGTCTTCTTGGTGAAGCACTTATCTGGGGCCCATTACTGTAATGACAGAGCCCTCCATACTCTTTCGAGGTTTTATTATCAGAATGACTCCCTTGCTTCAAGATGATTTTCATAAACCATCATTTTCTCATAAGCTTAAAGAAAAAAAATGGTCTTTTGGAAGCCTGTGACCTACTTTATTACATGATTCCTCAACACTGGTCCAGCTGCCAGATCCAAAGACAGTGTCACATCAGCCTGTAGCTTGCTTCCAGGAGATTATTTTATATTATTACATTATTTTATAATCTCCTGGGTTCGAGTGATCTTACATGCAAGCCTTTATAGTGCCTTGCTCAGTACTGTAACCTTGAATTCTGTGCAGAATTGCTGCCAGAACTGTACACACAGGAACTGACTGTAAATCACCCCTCCAACTCTTGGATGCAGCTTCATGTTCCTGTTGGGACAACCTGAGGAACACCTGCCTTTGCCACCCTGTCCTCCAGAAAGTGGGAAGTTCATCTGGGAGAGTCTGATCAAGGAGGTGCTGGGAGGAAGCCCTGGGGGTACTCACACCTCCTGCTGGCTCTCAGTCAGCTCACTCCACCTCTGCCTCAGAGCAGAAGCAGCATTCATGTCTTATCCTCTGTAACCTCTTATTATTTTTGGATAGGAAATCCAGAGGAATTCCTAACAGAAGCATGGAGAACAAACAAACCTCTTTGTTTTAGTCCCCAGGATAAACATTTCCAGAACAATGTTAAACCGGAAGAAAATTAGGGCTCCTGAGGTTCCCAACCTGCTCCTGCATCCCTGCACCCATGTGCAGGACACCCTAAACACCTCTCCTGACAGTGGCAATTCCCAGTGCAGATTCGCCCCTTGTGTCCCAACTGCTGCTCACCTGCATGTGCCACCTCTCTGCCATTTGGGACTTCTGGGTCCCCGTCCTTTCTGCCAACCCTCAATGCATCAGATGATCACATCCCAGAGGCCAGGATCACCTCCCTGCAGCCAGCCCCACGTCATGGTGCCTACATCCCTCCTGCCATGGGGCAAGAGCTTCCTCCCACACTTTCCACTGGGCAGTGTTTTCCTAACAGATAATGCAGAGAAATCCTTTGTGCCCCTCTCCCCCACCAGCTTCTGCAGCTCTGGGATTCTTCCCTCTGTCACAGGAGGTTTGCAGCTCTCTGTTTCCCTGCTGATTGCCCCTCCTGGCTGGAGTTTCCAGGCCGTGCTCAGCTCCCTGGTGAGGCTCACTGTGGGGCGCTTGTGCTTTGGGGTTGGCAGGGATCCTGCCCGTTCCGGTGACCGCTTTCTTTCCCAGGCATTGGGCCGTTCCTGTATTAGTTCTTTGTTAAATCTTTGGATGTAGTTCATGTCTGAGTGACCATTTGGTTTGATGTTTTTGGAGGTTAGTTATTTTAAGATTTAGCAAGATAAGTTTTTTTGGCAAATGATATCATCCAACTGTTTAAATGAGGGAGAATCAGAGATATTTATGAATTTGGAATAAACACCAAAAGATTGTTTTCTTTAAGGAAAAAATGAGTCTGTTTAAATGTTAAACAATATTTGGTTTCATTTTCTTCTAAACAGAAGCATTCTTTTGCTTCTGAACTACATTTTCATTTATAAATTGGCAACAGTCATAGAAATATTGTTAGCAGCTTTCATAAAACTGTTCAAATGACCCATTTTTTTATTTACTCAGAATCTTTGTGATTTTCTAAAAATTTTGTTAAGGTTTATTACCAGAACTCAAGCAAGCCCTTGGTTCTTGGATTTGTAAATCCCTATGGTGTGAAGAGGTGGTCCTGCACTTGCAACAGCAGCTGTCTTAGCCTTGGCATCAGTCCCACTAACTCCTCCTTAGTTTGTGGCAGAGGGACAGTCTTCATGGCTGCACTGGCCTGACTGGAAGGGTCCTGCTTCCAAGGACACTTCTGTCCTTCACTGAAGATATTTCAGCCACAGCTGGTATGAAAGGAACTAATCTAATTTCTTCTCTAGAGATAATATGATGGGATTTGTCTTGTTGTTTTCTTTTGTTCTGTTTATTTGTTTTTTTCTGCTAATATCCCCTGTACACATCTATTTTTTAAAATATATCCTGTTTTTTTACTCCTGCTTTCTTTATCTAGCTCTGTGCCAGGATTTTACAGTCCATGTAGACAACCAGAGCTACACCCAACAGATAATGAGGACACATTAATCAAACGTGCTACTGGTTTTTCTCATTTTGCTTTTCACTTTGAGAACCACTACAAAAATTCCAAAGGAAGCATATACTTCTGTGTGGAAAATTTGGGTCTTCTGCAATAGGTTAATTCTCAGTTACTATTTGGGGACTCCCTGAAATTTTGTTTCTTAGGCATCTTTGATATTTCTGGGCCATAGGTTGAAACCAGCAGTTTATTGTCCTGCATTAGTGATGGAACTGGGGGTGATATGTGAGTGACAGGGGGCACAGGATCCCACTACTTCAATATTCTCCAGATCTTTACTGCCTCAGGCTCTTCAGCAATGCCTCTTAAACAGGCACTGGATCAGCAGTGGTGAGGGGAGCCTTTTGTACACCAAATCACAATGCAAAAATTTATAAGAACTGCCCAAGTAATGTCTTCTTGATACATTTACCCATGACCAAGTCATTGGGATTAATGAACCTAAATCCTTACAGCCAATGGGATTAGCAGGTATAGATTCCCTCTGGAGGAAAACAGATGATTGGATGAGCTTTCACTGAAGTCACAGTATTCCCTGTCTGCAATTAGTTTAAATTTTTTAAATTGCAAATAATTTATTCAGCTATTGCCTGTATGCAATTTCAGGGAATTTTGACTAGATGGAACTTTTTTGTGGTCTGTGTTATTTCATTGTTGAGATGTTTCAAACAAAGGAACAATTTGAAAAGATTTCTTAAACTACCAAGTCTCTAATTAATTGCAAATCACACACTAACAAATTACCAGGCCACTCATCTTGTACCCAGAGGGATAAGTGCTGCCAATTTGAGGAGGAGATTGTATTTTTCAAACACAACAAAGAACCTGGATTCCTGTTTTCATTGCAAAACGGAACTGTGCTTTAACTGTGAAATCCAAAATCATGTCTATATTAGAACAGCTCTTATTTAACTATAAAATTCAATTATCTGCTGATGATACTGTCCCATTTGAGTTCCTTGCAGAGATTTCCATCATTTCCCTAATACTATCTTTGGCCATCACCTGGAGGCATCTGTTCTGATGACTGCTGCCATTTCTCCTCTTCATCAGTTTCCTGACGCCCTTATTTTTTTGGCACTGATTTACAGCATTCAAGACAGGAAAGCAGCCTGAGTACCTTAACTCAGTGTCACTTGCAGACCGGTGCAGTGATAGTACAAAGCACATCAGAGCCTCACAGGAAATAGCTGGGCCCCCACAAAATGTTGCTTGTTCACCAGATGTGCAAGACCCGAGCAGTTAAGAAAACAAAATGTGGCACTAAAATAAATGAGCCACAAGATTCCACCTCTGAAATTTTAAAATAATAATTAAAAAAACTATATTAGGGTATAAATTTTAAAGAGATAAATAAAAGCATATTGAAAAAGAAAGTGAAACACAGTTTCAGCTAATTGATTTAATTTAGCCCAGGTTTTCTGAACACTGCTTTTCTGACATAGGAAATAACAGTTGATGGAGAGAGATTATGCCTGGCTATGTGCATTAATTGAAGATTTTTTAAGGTGGATGATTCCGACAAAGCTTCTCTTCACCTTCCCTTCCCTTTTTGCAGTACCTGGAAGTTGGCATTCATTTCTAGACCCTCCTGTGTGCACTTAACTGGGCGGGAAAGGTGCCATCCAGGAAAGTATAGTGTGTGGCTGGGGAGCTCTGAGCCCTTTCCAAATGGTGGGGTCTGAGTGACACAGCCACTGGGAAGGAAGGGACCTCAGGGAGTCTCCCTTCCTCTCAGAGGATCAGAGGAGTGGTGCTGCTGTGAGAGGCTGCCACAGGGCAAGGATGTGCCCCGGACCCAGATGTGACTCACGTGCTTCCCTCAATTCCCCCTGTGGTCCTGCTGGAGCAGATGGGTGCCCTGGCTGAGCATCCTGTGGATCTGTGCCAGGATGCAGCCAAATCTGTCTTATTGCATTTGGGAAAAGTGGAGGCAGAAGTGTACCTGGGCTGTGCCCTCATACAGATTTGGCACACTGACAGGCTGTGTACCTGGGACCATAAAAATGGACACACACTCAGTGCTTGTACAGTGATCAACACCAATTTTATTTATGCCAAGACCTGCTTGTGCTGATCTAAAAAAACCAGTGAACATTAACTTATTTCATTGTATCTGTCTTACCTCCCTAGCAGCAGAAGAAATTTGATAGCCAAGAACATTTGGCAGCTGGGCTGTTTAGGCTGATCATTACTATATATAAAATCATTGCCATTAAAGCAGTAACAAAATCATTGCATTATAATACCAGAAATTACACACCTGCGCCCTCAGCCACTAAACCCCAAAGCTGCAAGAACCTCAGGCAGGGAAGGGTCTCCAATGAGAGACATCTCCTGGGGCTCAGAATAGTGTATTTTCTCTCTTTCTTGTATTTTTTCTCTTTCCCTAACCTGCACCTAAGCCTCTCCAGTGAAGGAGCTTGGACAATCATCTGCTCTGCTGCACCCATGGAAGAAAAGCTTTCCCCAAGCTCCACTCCTAGCAGCCTTTGCTGAGTGATCTCTTCTTGCCCTTACTTTCAAAAAGAAGGATTGCTTGCTGTCATCTTTATTGGAGATTTTTTGTGCATTTAGGAATTAGTCTTGCCTCACCTTCATCTTCTCTAAACTAAACAATCTTCTATAGACTAAACAAGTGCAATTCTTTCTATCTCACTGGCTGCATTTTCCAAATCTCTGATCGTACTTGTTGATCTCTTCTGGATTGTCTCCGGTATATCTATATCTTTAATAAAGTAAAATGCCCCAAACTTCACAAAATCAGCTGAAACATCCACACCAAAGTTCAGAGCAGAATAATTGCTTTATTTGTCTTATGCATGGTGCTTCATATATACAACTCTATTTTTTTTTGTCTGGGCACTGCACTGCCACCTCAAATCCAGCCTGTAATTTGCTGCATCCCTCAGACCTTCTTTTGCCATGCCAGTGCTTAAAAATTTCTTCCAACTTTTTATTTGGGAATTTGATTTCCTCTCCCTGAAAGTAGGAGTTTATCCTAGTGGTTACTTAATCAAGTTGGCTGTGGACCATCTTTCCAGATAATTTCTGTGCTTTGATCCTCTGACTTTGATTGTCTTGAAGCCACTTAGAGTTTAATGTTAACCACAGATTTCATCCTCTGCATCATCAGTGAAAAGAATGGAAACAGGCCTTGAAATGATCCCAGAGGAATCCCACTTGAACAACTTCCTATTTGATAGAACAATTGATAACTGTTGTTTTGGAGTAAAGTTCACCCAGTTGTGCACCCATCTTGTTGTGACTATATTGTAGCTCATACCTAATGCCACCATATCAGGAGATAAGATAAATCACATCCACTTGCTCTTCTTTATTCACAAAGCCAGATACTCAGTTGGAAAGGGGCGAAATAGACAGGTTTGACATGATTTGTTCTTGACAAACTGAGGTGGAGTGCTTTTTATCACCATACTGTAATTCTGGGTGTTTAGCAAACTGATTGTTTAATAACTCATTCCAGATTTTTGGGAAACCAGGATGAGTGGTTTATAGCTTCCTGGGGTCTCATTATTCCTTTTGTAAGTTCAGCACTATAGTCACCCTTCTCCTGTGCTCCAGGGCTTGTCCTGTTCTATAAGAATCCTTTACAATAATTGCTTTACAATAATTCCTTGCTATTCACAGATTACTTCATCTTATTTCTTGAATAAGTTCAGGTGAACTCTATGAGGCCCTGCTGACTTGTGTGCAGTTAACTCATCAAAATATTCTTAAACTTGGTCTTTTCCTGTTTTGTCCTGCAGTTCCACTCATTTTAAAAATAATTTGGTTAATTAGCTGGTCACAAACAGCTTTTTTTTTTTTTTAATAAGGGCTGGATAAAGAGACATGCCAGGCTTCTCTGCAAAATTTGTTACTTGCTCTCTTTTCCTGTTTAGCAATGGATCAAGACTTTCCTTTTTCTTCCTCTAATTAAAATGTATTTATAGAACCTTTCCCAGTTCCCGTTGATGTCTTTCCTAAGCTGAAATGCCTTCTGTGCTGTAGCAGCTCTGCTTCTGTACTCTGTTGTTTGTCTTATTCTCTTGTACTTATCCTTAGCTAAGGGTTTGTGTTACATGTTTCAAAATGCTCAGAAAGTTGCTGCATCTGGAATAGTACCTCCATGTGCCTGGTGTTCTTCTGCATAGGAGTAGATTGCTCTAATATTCTAGCACAGAACACTTTCAGGATCTTTTCACTCTTCTACGCCTGCTGAAAACCTTGGTTATGTACTAAAGTTTTTAAGTTAGCCTATTGTTTTTTCAACACAGTTTTGGGTAACTAAAACCTCCTATTGTCACCATATCTCCTTGTTTGGATATCTTGTACAAAATGCTTGTTAAGTTTCTTCTACTTCCTATGAGTTATTGGATGGCCTGTAGCAGATCTCTGTCCTTAGCCATCCTGGGGTCAGCTGTGTCACAGCATCTGAACAAAGACTTACAGTTCTTTCTGTTCCCCTGGCTCCTTGTGTTTGCCTGCAGTGGTCAACACATCACTCCTCTATTTACATTTTTGTCTACTTTATAACTAATGTTTCCAATTCTCAGGCTGCAGCTAAAAACACATTTCTCAGGGAGCTGCAGGCTTCTTTAACCACACTGCTCTGGGTCTGCTTAAGAGGCCACTGCCACGTTACTTAATAATTCAGGATAACTTGACCCAAGTTTGGTACAATCTCAGCCACAGGCATTCCTCCACACCTCTGTGGGGATATTTTGATTCAACATAAAGTTCAGCCTGAATGAGTTGATGGTAGTTTGGACAAATACCTTCTGAAAATGTAACAAGATAAACAGAATTCTAGAGAGGGATGTAAAATGTCTGCTGATAAACCAAAGGACACCCCACCACAGCACAGAGTAGTCTCATTTTAAGCAAAAACATGCAGAGACACCATGATATAGGAAGATCTGACATCCATCATGATATGTCCTGGTACTCTGCTGGAACATTAACTCTTTTTGATCTCAGAGAGAAGCAGTAATCACTTCACCTCCATCAGACCCTTTCTGGAAGGTCCTCTCCCGAGTCATCACTAAGCCCACAGAGAAACAAATTCTCCCTTGGCACAACACCAGCATGACTTCAGAGGTACAGTTCTTCTCCTCGAGTTACAGACATGCCTGGGTAAGAAGGTTTCTTTAGGGCTTGCCCTTGTTCTTAATGAACCTGGGGCCCTAATGACATAATCAGTGCAGGATCAGGCCAGGGGAAATAGAGTTAAAGACATTCAGAAGCCCTTGAAGAGCTGGAGCTGAGGCTGCAGTTCTTGTTTGGCCTGGCACATCATTTGTGACCCATCCCATTGTTCTGAGCTTAATGCTTATTATTTCCTCTTTGCTTGTGTTTTCATATATAATTATTTTTAATTGTGCTTTTTTTATATTTTAGAGAAACAATAAAAATAAACTCCCTTGGGTCTTAAAGTGTGGATCAACACAATCAGATCAGAGGACTGCTTTTAGTTTCAGTACTGACTCTGATACAAACATGGATTTTAAGCTGACAGCTTTGCCTAGAAACTTTTTGATTAACAGTTGTAGTCCTGGTATGACTTCTGGGAATGAAAATACTCTTATCAGGAATTCGCAAGGACCATTATTTTAGAGGGAAGAAGGTTACTTTTGAGAGGACAACTAAGATATTCAGAACTAACACTGAGCATCCTGCAAAAACCTATAAATAGTTAATTTTCCTTTACATCATAAAACTACACTGTCTTGTTGCAATTGATGCTCACACATAAACTGAGGCTCTTCTGCCCTATGACATGTCTCTGTAGTGCAAGAGGTGTTTATGCTGGGAAGGGACTGGAAGGGAGGGAGGAGGAAGGGGGACTCTTGTTTTTGTAATGAAGAGAGAAAAATAGAAACAATTTCCTCAGATTCCTCTCTCCCTCCCTAACGGGGGAGCTTTAGGGAAGGGTTATAGGGGAACAGACAAGGGGGCTCTGCAGACTGAAGTTGTGGTCCAGGCATATATCTTTTGCCATTAAAAGGCTGAAATGTAGACTTTTTGTAAAGTAGCTGCACAGACTGGTTCACAGTCAGGCTGAATATTAGGAGAATTAATAGATATTTAAACTATACCAGGGCACTTAGATTAAGCATTGAAGACTGGGAGGGCCATGCAAAGTAGACTTTGGTTATTGCAATTGCACTAGAAGTGTTAAAAACTAGAAGTGTTAAAAAAAGTGATGTCTCCCTTGGGCAGAGGCAAAATGTATTTGAAAGCTGATGTTTTGAATTATGATGGCACACATAGAAAACAGATAATGTAGATACCACAAAGGTGTGATGTGTACCATTAACAGTGACATAACATCACACAGAAAATCAGAAAACTGAGTGCCTTCAAAATGTAAAATATTCAAGTCAGAGGATTTGTTTAGGGAAGGGATTAAAAGCATGTAAAAAAGGATTGTGTACTTTTAGCCCTTATGCAGTTTGCCAAGAGCTCTTTAAATAGAAGCTTAAAAAACTGTTTATGCTTTTGAAAATTAATAAAACATATGCCCTACTGTACGGAATATAATAATAGTAAAATAATGCTGCAAACAGACAAGAGATATTGTTGTAAGGCCTTAAGTTATTTCTGTAGCTATTTTAAAAGGAGTGGTGCTTGACCTAATTTTTGAATAATGGGTTACAGTTGCCTTGATCTTTTGGCTGCTATTCTTTTGGTCTGTATTGAAGGTAGGCAGGCAATGACTGATGCCATTACTGATGTGGACAAGCAAAACTTTCTTCCTCAGAAACTGAAAACAGTTTGAGGAATTCACATTGAAGAGGAGATTAATAAGAATGGACATGAGAAATGTATGTAGAGGGTGGGTGGGATAGATAAGAGAGGGAGGAATTAATACTCACATTGTCTTTAAAATAAGAGGTTCGGTGAAACTCAGCAGCAGGAGCAAATGTAATAGTGATAAAGGGAAGCACTTTTTCACACCATATGGCAATTAGACACGACAACCCCTAGTTACAGGATGTTTTTGAGGTTAGGAGTTTATCAGGATTTATGTAGAGAACATGCCAAGTCATCACTGTGAATGCTAAATAGAGCCAGGAACCTTCCTGCAGGGATGGGGGAACATCATTTCTCTCTCAGAAGGAGTCCATCACCCACCTCCTGTTGTCAGCTCCAGGATCCCTGCCCAGAGGGCCCCATGATGGGACGGGCCTTGGAGGCTCCTCTCTCCCAGCTGGCTGAGTTTCGTGGGGTTGGTCCAGGCTTTGCTGAGTTCCCACTGCAGTGGCCAGTGCTGGAGGGAGCCCCTGGCAGAACCAGAGGCTGCATGGGCCATGGGGAGCCTGGTTCCTTCAGCCTTCAAATTTTCCCAAAGCAAGCAAAAATACCTCATCTCTACACAGGCAAAAGACCTAAACAGCAGTTGTTGTGCTGAAAAATCTGTCCTCTGAAATGAGAAACCAAATGGGGTTCCAGTCCATTCCCCAAGGTCAGGAATGCAGGTGGTAATGCAGACACCTTCAGGAGCAGCCCTGACTTTCCATGCTGAGTTGGAGCTGACTGGGAGCCCTAAGGAAGCTGTGCAGGAGTGGGACAGAACCCTTTGCTCCAGGGAAGACCCATGACAGACTTTATATTCTAGGAATCTGTGACCCATTTTCACTACATTGCCCTGAAGTTTGCCATTGGGAAGCAATTCTTCACTCTGAAATTCCTTATCTTGAGGAATAATGAAATATTTATGATTTTTCTCTCTGTTTACTGTACATGCTGATAAGCAGCTCTGGGACTAAGGAGCTGTCAGAGTCTATCCCTTTTTCCTCCATTGGGCTGATTAATTATAAAATAAATAAATCATTATTTGAGATTTCAGTAACTGTTTAAAAAAATTCATGCAGTGTTGGAAAGGTCAATGTCCAAAGTAATTTGGGATTCAAATCCCAGCAGGTCTGATGGATGCCCCATTTCTCCAGGGAAAACCTAAGTGGGACACCTGAGGTGAGGAGGTATTGGTCATTAATCCAGGAGTCAGCAGCTGGCCAAATCCAGTGATCTCAGTAAAACAAAACATGTGCATGGTGTGTGGCTTCTTAGAACCTGGGTTTCTTGCCTGGACTGGCAGTCTGAAGAATTGCTTGCTTTTGCAAGTTTAAATATAAAATGCATGCCAAGGTCAGGGAATAGGTCCATCCAGCTGGGAGGCCTAAGGATGCCTCATAGGAATTAGCTGGACAGGAGGATTTTGATGGAAAACTGATGTGAAAGAATTGCTTTTGGAGAAAGGTCACATGCAAAGCCCATGCAGGCAGTCGTCTTCATTACCAACGTGTCTGCTCCATGGAGAAACACGGGCAGGAAAGGAAAGAGCTCTGACTTTGACTAATGATCAGTCAGAAGGACTCCATGATGGGGCAACATGTGTTCCTGAGCACAGCAGGATTGCTTTAGGGGGTGTTTTGTGTCATTTGATGAAAGTCATACTGTCACAGCACATATATATCTATTGGTACCCTCAGAGAAGCAATTGCAATGAAATGAGGGGAGAATCAGAATCATTTCATTGCAATTGCTTCTCTTGGCATGGGGAAATGTAAGAGGAAAAACAAGCTAAGCACATCAGGAAAAGAATGTGTCATTACTGGGAATAGATAATTTTGTACAAAAAAAGAAGAGAAGATGGAATTGTATTGTTATTAATGGTCCTGCAGATGTGCTCTTCTTGCTGAACTTCCATTCTGGGTAATCTCATCTCTCTTGCAGCATCACAGTGAAGTTAGAGTAGCTCACCAATTGCAGGTTAACAAAACGTTGCCTGTAGCAGCAGCTTGTGGACATGTGCTCTGTTTGCCATGTTAGAAGGTAATTTGAGTGAGTTTTCTGCCTTAGAAGCTAAACTAATTTCAGTTGCCTGTATCTGCTGGGTAGTCTGAGGTTTGTGACAGCTCTGCACATGGAAACCCATTGGCACAGCGGACAAACTCTGGGGACAGCCTCTGGGGACATCCTGCAGCTCAGAATTTTCTGTCTCCCAGTGCCAGGCATTTGGAAATGCCCATCTCTTCTGCAGGGAACAATGAGCAGGCAAATATTAAAACAAGTTATTTCCTGATCATGCAAATTGATGCAGCCTGTTTTTCTATGGGATTTCTGGATGTCATCAGCAGAATGACAACCAAAGCAAGCATTTCCCATGACCTCACTTTTCCATGCACTACCTGAAATACGTCACAGACTCTCATCCCTTCTCCAGTGATCTTCTGACTCCAGGGAAACCAAAAGCAGCATGTGCCACTGCCTGTTTTGAGTCATGTGGCACTTACCGCCTGGCTCTCAGATATGTTTGTTCCTTGCCAGCTGGCAATCAAACAGGATAGGTAATTACTTATCTCACAGTCCTTCCCTCACTCAGAATGCTCACTGGGGTCTCCATCCTCTATCCTGGTTTTCACTGCTTTATAGGAACTTCTTTGATATCTCTTCCATTTTATTCAGTGTGACTGAAAGTGGCCAGTGGATTCAGAAACTGTAGGGAAGTTTGCAAGTGAGGGAGGAAGGAACTAACTAACAGCATATGCAGTGTGACAACTGTGTGGCACAACTGGCTGCAAAATTTCACATCTTCAGAAAAATACTATCCAAACATGTTGGCTCTGTGTGCACAACTATCGCCAGCAAGAGGAAGTGAAGGAAGATACCTCACGTGGGATGGATGTGCCACACAAATTCATGACCAACTGGAAGATGCTCAGGTTCCAATACCACGAAGATATGAGGAATTTGTGGAAAACTTCGGACTTGTCACCATGGCAAACGTCATCAGCCCTAAATGAACTTGAAAGTAAACACATCCATTCAAGAAATGAACAAGATATAAAGGTTGCATGTGACATTTGAGTGAAACTTTTTGTTCTGTTTCTGAGCTTTTAATGCACAGAATGTGCAGCAAGATCTTCCTGGAATTGCTTAGCTCTCAAATGCTCTTAATTGGACATTGACAGACACAAAAAAGGTAAATCAGTACCACTACCATCTGTAAGACAATAAGAACAGGAGATGGATAAGGCTTGGACACTCATCAGAGCTGTGAGAATTGTCCCAAGACCCTCTGGAAAAATTCTAACAAAAAAAAAAAATTAAAAACGAAACAAAACAAAGCAAAACCTGCTTTCTTGCTTCTGATTCCTGTTGGTTGTGGTCTACTGACCATCTTTGGCTAAGATATGAGGATCACAGCCTGGCTGGTGGCATTTCTGCATGCAGGTGTCCAAGGCATGGGTCAGCCACCATAATGTCTCTCTACATTTGCATACAATTCACCTCAGTAGCAGAAACGTGCTTCAGAAACTCTGCAAATATGGAAAAAAATGATGTTGGAAAAGAAGTTTTTTTTTTCTCTTTAGAAGAACCTGTAGTATTCAAACCATATGCTGATGGTCATGGTATAAATTCCTGGAGGGCTCTATGTTGTCTGTATTGTGCTGGTAAAAGAACTACTACTTTCTTTTTAGCATTTCTGTTCAGCACATCCCTTTAAGAACAGGATTGAATGTCTGAGCTTTGGAATAATTAGAATTAACAAATGATGGCATTGCTATTTTTATTGCTGTAATTTCTAGGAGCCAAGTTCATACTAAAGCCCATTGTGACTATCTCTTTTCATGACAGTCAGGCAGAACAGAGCCAAGTTCTGCTTTCACTTACAGCCATATAAATCTAAACTACCTACGTATTCCTTGCCAGTAATACTTGTGTATGCTGGAGTGACCGTTCTATAGTATTATTTTCCCAGAGAAAGCGAAGCAATAATTCATCCATCTGACTTAAGAGGGCAGGTTCCAAGTAAATTGCAAGCACAGCTAAAAATGGAACATGAAATGAGTGGGGAAAATACAATGAAATAAAACAATTTTAAGATTTCCAGTCTTGAACATAAATATGCATTCACATGTACGCATACCGAAAATATCTGTTTGCAATCAACTTCTTTGTCACTTGCTGCTGGAGTGCTGGATTCAGAGAGCTTGCTACTATGAGATGATGTGTGAGAAGCAGTACAGAATGAGAAAGAGGATCCACAGCAGCCAAGGCAGCCCCAAGGAGGAGGCTTTCCAGTGAGCTGTTTGCTTTGAGAGGTGCTTGGACACCTTGACAGGGGAAGCCAGAGCAGGACTGACAAAGAAAGAGGGAGAGATAAGAGATGAGTCTGTTTTGAGTACTGAAGCAGCATCCCAGCACAGGCAGAGCTATTCTGGGCTTGGAAGTGAGAATACCTTGCAGATGGGAGGTGATGGGTGTGGTGAAAAGGAGCCTGTGGCACGGGAAGGCTTTGCCAATGGGCTGCACACATGGTTCTGCTTTCACAGCACAGGCAGGTTTGAGGGACAAGGGGACAAAAAGTCAGTGCTCCCTCCCTGCTATGCAGCTGCCAAGTGTGCTTTGACATGGTCCTGAGGGTCTCTTGCTGTTGTTAGCACAGGTGCCACAGAAGCTTTCAAGGAAAAGTTGTTATTTGAAGTGGAAGCAATCCCTGCAGCCTGGAGGGATGCCATGTGCAGAAGTCTCCAGGCCCTAGCTTAGCCAAGAGATCATATGCCAATTTGGCATTTAACACATATAAATATATGCTTATATTAATGACAAATATTACAGGGTTGAAAATATGTGGCTTGATACCAAAATAGAAGATAGCTTTAAGCAACTGCATTGGAATTATCTACGCACAGAAATACAAGCCAGACAACAAGAATGAATATAGCAAACTAATGGAGTTATTTGAGAGGAAAAGTTTCCCACGGATTTGCAGGAGCTGCAGCTGGAAAAGGCATGATGTTTCCTCTGTCTGCCAATGCTGAGCAGTTTTGCAGGGTTGCACACCTTCAGCATGTGCTCTGGGCTGTGCAGGGCTGGCTGAAGTGGCCACACTGCCCAGTGAGAGCACAGACCAGGCACTCATGGTGTTTGTATCATCAGGTGCACTGCCACAAGGGCAGATGGGAGTGACAGCACAGTCTGAGGCCTGGCATCTGGTATAAATGTGACCATTTCTTCTCTGTCCCTTTGCTGTTTGTGAGCTGACCCTGCCTGCTGCCAGCACACTACATTTCTCATGGAGCTGCACTGCACCAACTCATGAAGTTCTCCCTAACTACTGAGGATGGTGGTGTCTGAGTCACACACTGCTATTTCTATCTTGATTCTATCTGCAATATTTACAGTTGTAGTATACCAGTCCTCCAGAGGACTACTCATTTCTTTCTGAAAGTCCAGTCGTGGCTTTTCCCACTTTTCCCCCTTACACGCAGTAAATGTATTTGAGAAGGCCACCTGCAACTTCTCCCTCCAAAAACATCTAACAGAAGGCAGCAGTGAAACAAAGTGGGGGGCTTTAAGTTCTAGTTTTCCCAGTCCCCTGGTTCAGACCAGGAATGCATGGAGGTAGGAAAGGGGATGAAGTAATATGTATTAATTTTATTTCTCCCATTGTTTTCACCAAGAATAGGAATTTTTTTTCCTGTTTCTACTGTTTAAAAAAACATCTAAGTAGGCTTCTCTCCCTTTTGTCCCCTGTAGGATGAGTGGGACCAGTGCTGCCATACAGGCTCTCCTGAGAGGCTCCTGATGGAGGGAGGCTGGCACAGGCCTGCTGGTCTCTGAAATGGCCTTCCAGCTAAGTGAAAAACATAGCAGTATCTTTTGGAAAGCTAAATGGGGTGGGAAAGTGCATTAGTATGCCTTAGTTGCTAGTCCTTGCATCACCTTGGCACCTCAGGTGCTCAGCAGCTGTGTAAGCCAGGAGCAGCAGAGGCAGAGATTTCTGCTCCACAGAAGCTGGCACCACTGCCAGGAGAGCTACAGGGAGGCAGGGCTTCTCCTCGGTGCACAGGTCACTGGGAGATACTTTTCCCATAGTTTCTGTGTTTGCACTGCAGAGCCTGGACCCCCATGGGAGCATCCAAGGTGACACATCAGCAGAAATGGGGAGTGTTGGGGAGGTGTCTCAGGCACGGGCTGCAAGTCACGCAGTCCTGGGATAAAGAAGTTGTCAGTATATCACACAGCGTCTCCTGCTGCTTTCAGCACACAGGAAGGCATATCCTTTACTCAGTGGCACTTACCATGCTGTACAGATATCCACTGAGAGTCCACAAAACTCAGATCGTGTCCCCAGGCTGCCACCCTGGGCTTGGCTTCCCCAATTCCCCGTGAATACAGCTACTCAGAGACGCAGCTGATTCCTGGCACACGAGTCCTTTGAAAGGAGACCATGAAATCTCCCTGGCTTGTTTCAAGTCCTCTAGTGGTGCTTGATTATGAAGACCTCCCAAAAAGAAACAGCTCAGTCCAAAATGCCAGTAAAAGACTCCTTTGGGAAGTGGACAGAAAGCCCCTGTGCTTGGTCCAACATGAGGAAGACAATGCTGGGAAACTGGGGAGCGAGTGTGAACAAAGTCTGGCTCCTCTCCTCTTGCCCCAGAGTGACTGACAGGTGCTCAAAACCTATAGGGAAAGGATGTAATGTTAGAGAAGTTAAAGTTAGCTTGCTCAAAATAGGCAAAAGCTTCCTGAGAGCACCAAAAGATGCTTCCCAGTATCTGCAGTGAGCAGGCAGCCCAGTTTCAAGATCTTGCCTCCAAATAGGGTGATGCTGAGTGATTAAGTTGTCTTCTGGTGGGAGTGTCTAAACCATCCATTTCTTCCTCTTTCCTCATCTTTTAATAATTATGAATTGTCAGATTTTAGTCCCCTCTAATAGTTAAAAAAAACCCAACAACTAAACCAAAACAAAACCACCATCCTGATCCGATATTTACCTCCTCAGCATGAAGAATATCAGCTGGATGGTTCAAGCACAAAAGAGTAACTTTTGTCAGACCAAGGTGATATTAAAGGACAGCTCAGGGTTCTCTAACTACTTAGAACATTGCTGGCATGGTGTGTGTGACAGAGACTCAGTCACACAGTGAAGAAGGCTCAGTATAGAACAGACCATCAGCATCCCTGGGTGGGGGGCTGTGATTTGTAGCTGAGGCCTATGAAACAAAGCTCTGGAGGTGAGATGTTGGGAAATGTACTTGGAAACATATTTTGAAGACTCCCTTGACTATAGCAAAAGCAACAGTGGCCATAACTGCATGTTGGTTTATTTTATTCCAAGGGTTGTGTTTTTCACTGCTTGGCTGGGGATGGCTGAGTTTCTCATGCAGTGATAACACTCATCCATAAGTCATGATTGCAGCAAGTGAGATAGCAAGGCTGGAGACAGGGAGCAGCTTTTCCATGACCAGAGCAGTCCCATATGGAGGCAGTCTGGGGAAATTTCACACCAGACATATGGGAGTTGGGGGCAGATACTGTGAGATACTGAAGATGTTACACTTCAGTGGAAATGACAAGGTGCTGAGAAAACTCAGTGCCTTAAAGGTTAAGACTGACTGGTATTTCTATAATGTTATAGACTGGTATTTCTCCATATTACGGGAAATATCACAGATTCCAGAATCATGACCTGAAATAATTTGTTTCTGCATTTTAGGTTTCTCTATTTATTCTCTATTTGTATCCTTCCTTTATCAGTTATATTCTCCTACTATTGGAATATGAACTTTATTATGAAGCAACTTTTTGTAAGTATTTAATTCCAGTAAAAATTTTCAGTAAATCAAAATTCAAGTTTTAAATTCAGTGTTGCTCAACAAATCTTTGACTGGATTTAACTTTTCCGTATTTGAATTTGTGAATTTTTTAGTACAATTCATCCAATCTCTTAACTTCTTGAAAAAAAATTGGGAAAAGAAAACATACAAGAAGAAATAAAAGAAAGAAACCATCACTCCTTCCTGATTTCATATATTTTCTCCTCTTTTTCTCTTACTGTAGTCCCCAGCCAGAAAGGTGGAAGAAATAAAATATCTGAGGAGATATGGAGAGAGACTGAACACCAGCATTTTTCTCCCATTTCTCTCTTCTCCCATTCCTTTTTCTGTGGAAAAAAAGGATAGAAATATGAGCCTTTGTCTCACCATAAAGATCAGAGAAGTTTAAAAACAAAGTGAAAATCAAAACCTGGGATTAAAAATCAACAGAATTACTTGGATTATTTTGTTTCAAATATATTTGGCAGAAAAATGTGTTACTTGGCAGGAGAAAACATTGCCCTGTTTCATTTATTTGTCAGGTCTGTTCATTAGCAGTATGTTAGGAGTTAGTCACTGCTTGTGTAGACCAGATTATGCCCATGCTGCCTAATTAGTCCCATCCCACTGAACCTCTTGGGGTTTTCAGATTTTAACCTAAAACAATAGGATCTTATATTTTTTAAAAAAAGGGAGAAACAGGGGTTGAAAGATCTGGCAAGGCTGAAGCTTGTGGTCTGGAGCTGGAGGCATTAGTCCTGGCAGGAGGAGTGCCTGCAGTGCTTGCAGGAGGAGTGCCTGCAGTGCTTGCAGCAGGACTGGGCTCTTCTTCCTCACAAAGCTCCTGCCAGCAGAAATTTAGAAGCTCCCTCTCTGCTGGGAGCAAGCTGGATGCTGTATTCAGAGGTTCACGTGGCAGATAAGTATTTATTTTGCACTGAGGACTGGAGGGGTTCCCACTGCCCTCACTGGCCATGGGCTCCACAGGGCTATGGGCAACTCTGCCCAAGGCTAATGCTCTTATTCACTGGCACAGAAGAGCCCAAAATTCAGGTACTAGGATCTCACAGCAACATGTCAATTTTTTTCTGCTTGCTTCTCACACATTAGAGAAGATAATTTATAAATCCTAGAGTAATAGCATATTTATAACTTAATTAAATTATAGTAATAATTTATACATCTTCTCACTGTATCTAGTCTCTCTTCTGCATCCATACCACAGAAATACCCAGAGGCACTTGGAGAAGAGTTTCATTGTGCTATGACCCCTTCTCTGCAAGGGCTCCTGTAAGAAGCAGGCGTCAATGTGAAAACTGGTGTTCAGAGGGAGAAGAGATCACAGAGGGTCCCTTCCACCCCTCTGCTGCAGTGAACACCAAATGCAGATTTCCTGGCTCCCAGCAGCATGTGCCATAGCTGTGGGACCACATCACCTCCCGTTTCTAACTCTTATTATAGCATCACAAACCTCTAGGCCCCTGGGCAGCTCATTGAACCTCCCTTTTCCAGTTCTTTGTGCTCTAAAAGGGTGACAAAAATTCTTGCCAGCCCCACAATTGGCTCAGGATTAAACGTGTGCAAAATCTGATGAAAAGACAAGGTGTGAATGCTGGCTGCTGTCAGCGAAGGAAATGGGGCAGTTTAGCAGGTTAGGAAACCACCTACAACTTCTGTATTTATTGCAGCAGAGAACAGGGAATTGGGCTTTTGGTTTTTGGCTATTTTCTACTCACTGCAGTACATTAAGTATAAGAGCAATTTTGAAATACAACAGAGAGATATTGCTGGTAATGATGGACACAACAAATACTGAAGACAATAACAGTGTGGTGCTAGCCATGTCAAATTCCATCTTGCTTCAGCTGCTTTCCAGGAAAATAGATTTCTGGCTTTAAATATGAGGATTAGCAGCAGCAGATTTAGGGCTTAAAATAAAGTATGTATTTTAGATTTATTTAAGGGCCTTTGACTCCCAAACACTTTGCTTTTAATATATCGCTTTCTGGGCTGACATGGTTTTCATTTTTCATCACTACTTTACATTCCAGTGTTTGAATGGTTTGTGAAGGGGAAACCTGAGTTTTTCAAAAGCTGGAATTCTGCTGCTGCTCTTTAAGCAATGGTTGCTTTTCTTTTCTGCCTGTAACAGGTTCTTAGCAGAGAAAACTGTAATTCAGAACAATTCAATTTTCCATAATTTAAGAAGCAAGACATGTAATGGCTTAATCCTGATTATACACAGCCATTTTTGAGGGCTGACTTCCAGATGTTAATGTTATTTTGTTTTATTTTTTCTTTTTTTAATGTGAATGCTATCCATTTCTTTGGACTTGGTGCTAGGAAAAAAATCTCTGAAATCCCCAGGATAGAAACTCTGATCAAACTTCAGTCAAACTGAAGTCAGAAAGCTTCCTTGAATTCTTAAATATTCACTGATCAAGTCCAACTCAGGCTGCAGCAATGGAAAATTTTCTCTTAAATCCTGCCCTGGAGGGAATTTCTATTTGGAGAAGAGCATGTTCACTCTTCACTTTTTCTTGGACTCTCTTTAGAGATTGTTAAATATGACGAGGTCAGAGCTCTAGGATCTGGTTTGTATCCAGCCAACTCTGACCTTGTGAAGGCATTGGCTGTACTGCCAGCCAACATTTCATGGTTAAAGGTCAATTCAGATTACTCCTTTAGTTCCAAAGAATTTCAGGGGGGGAAGTGGGGAAGAAGGCAATGACAGCGTTGGAAAGTCAAAAACTAGTTTGGTAGCAAATGTTCTGTGTATACCAGATTTCAGAGCCCATATCTGACAGTGTCAAATGTCTAAGTCATGCAATACCCTTAACAGGCCTTTCCTGTAAACCCATGCTTTCTGGCTCAGTGATACAAGCTGGCTTTTGAGATGTGAGCTGCTCTCCCTAGTCTGTTTCCAACAAAAATTGCCATTTTTAATTGAATTTTGGTGCTGTCTTTGCACACATTATTCTAATCATCCTGCTGGGAGGGTTCTCTACATAGAAAAGCTAAGAGGTTCATGCTGAGGCTCTGCTGTGCAGATCCAAAGGACAAATTTGAGTTCATGTAGCTGACTTGCAAGCAAGCTTGTTAATAAAATTTAACTCTTAAAGAAGACAGCTTAGACCTGACAACTCTGATTGCCTTGGCACACTGTGGTGGAAATACAATTACACGATTGGACTGCTCTCAATTTGCTCCATATAGGGAAAAAGAAGGAGAAAAAGTGGTTTTTTAATTAAAAACAAATAAGTTAGACTAATTTGAGGAGCATCCTGACTATTGCTTAGCTCAGCATTACCTTTTCATCTGCATCTTGGTGATCCTGGATAGGTAGATCAATAAATTTCCCTCCCCTTCAGCAAGTACAGTCAGCCTCAGGCATGAGCTGACTGGGAAGACTCCCACAAGCCCTGAGGCTGTTCCATGGGCAGCCAAAGCTCTCTGAGTGCTGTTTGCTGCTGCTCAGTGGTGGCTTTCAGCACAGTAGTCTATAAGAGCATTACGAGCACCCACTGCTGATTATAACCTAGTTATACAGTAAAATAGGGGGCCTTTGATCCTGCTCTACATGTAATCCCCTGCCTGTCAGTTTTCACCTGCTTGGCAGCTCTTCTGAGCTGCTGGAATGGCAGGAAGGGCTGTGGAGGGAGCACAGGTCTGGATCCCACTCTGCCCAAAGGGCTGTGACAGCTGCCCCTGGCCTTGATCCTGCCAGCCCAGCTCCCCCTCGCAGCACTGCCAAGTGCTAATTACTGCTCCTATACACTCACAAGGATCACTTACTGCATTGTGAACCAAATATTTTTTCAGCCTCTGTGCATGTGACTGGGCTGAGTTCCCCAGCAAAGCCCTGACTCCAGGCAGAGGTTGCAATTGTGGGGAGCAAAATAAAACAAAGCCGAGCAAAACAGGAGGTGCTTTAAAGCAGCTGAATAAAGACACGCAACAAACCTGCCTGATAAAGTACTGTTGAATTAAAGCAACCTGATCCCTGAGTTAGCTATGGTGATGCATCTTATTCATCACCCAGGAGAAAGGGGCCAGCAGGGAGCCAGGGGGGCAGCATGGGCAGTGTGGATAATTGTGGAGGCCTGCTGGTAGATGGAAAACATCTGGTTTGTGTTTGAGTTAAGAAAGGATATTTAACTCTATTACCCAGATTTGTATCTGTCTATTACTTATTCAGATTTATTAGCACAGGCTCACAACATCAAGGTTATGCGAGGCTGAGACATCTTTGTGTGTCAGGAGGCACAGAAAGCTGATGATTTTTAAGGCACTAAAGTTACAACAAACACCTGCACTTTGGTGCCTGCTGATGGAATCGTGGGTGATGTGTGCAGGGTGCGTGTGGGATGCCTGAATAGGGAGGTACCTGTGCATGTGCCCAGTGGTGGACATGGACAAGGTGATGTGAAAGGACAAAGGAATGGAAATTTGAGACACTAACACTGTCAAACCTGACTACAAGACCAGCAGCTCACAAAACCAGAGTGGGTGGGTTTTCGGTGACCTTTTTCAACACCAAGCTATCCTCTACCTTTCTGCTGCAGTGCTTCACCCCCACGCACCACCTGCCTTCAGTACCATCCTCCATGTCCTCTGCCTTGTCCTGCCACACAGCCCATGCTGCCCTACCTTCCTCCTCTAGTGCTTTTCCTTTGCTTTTACATGTCTCTTTTCCACTTTCCTAATGCTAAATCCTTACTCAAGATATTCATTCTCTCCTTTTGCCCTTCTCTGGGAGATTGGTGTGTGTGGGGACTTACAAGTACTCAGTCCCCTTGAAAGCAGTCCCCAAAGTGTCTTAAACCAGGTGTCTGAGCTGAGGGGGAATTTCAGCTGATGGCCTTGGGACCTGTATTCACAAATTCAGGGCACCAAACTGCACTGCACTGAGCCTGACAGCAGCCATGGTTCTATTCTCCCACCTCCCTCCAGCTCCCAGCTTGAAAGCATTCACTTGGGGAGCAAGGACTCTGCAGGTTTCTTAGGTAATCATCCATGCTGTAGGAAGAGCAAGGAGTGAAAGCAAGCAAGTCACAGGCCACCCCTAGGCTGAAATTGTTACCTAGCACTGCCCCAGAGATCCCCATGAAGACTAAACACAAAAAGTGACACTGTTTTGTGGGACAGTACCCACTCTGATTAGTCAGTGATGGTTTCAGAGATTTTTAGTCAGCCAGTTCCTGGCAGGTGTAAGGCTACATTTAACATTATCCAGTCCCAATTGTTATTTAAATGAAAATAGGGACTTTCTTTCCTTTCATTTCCATTTAATTCCTCCAAGATATTGGCTATAATTCATCACATTTATAACTTCTGAAATTAACTTCCCTCCCATAGAGTTCAATAAATAACACTTTTCCTGAATAGCTCATTCACAGTGCAAAAACACCTTCTTCCTCATATTTTTCACTTCATAGAATGAAACCATATGAGGTGGTTAAAACTTACATGCTCAGCTCTGGCAGGCTTTTTATATTTATTTGGGTTGCAAGATATAAATCAGTACTGGCCTTCCTCCAAGAACAAGGTATTTGTTATCTTGCTACATGTGTGTTTCTGGGTCAAAATTTGATAAGGTGTTTTTGGTATTATTTCATGGGGTAGGTAGGGTTTACATTGTTCTGTGCCAGGTTCCATGTTTTGACTGCAGAACACTACCTTATACTGCATTTTATTACAACAGATCAATGGAAGTTTGAAAATTTTCCCAACTCAGAAATAACACATGTAATTGAGAATCAGTTTTCTTCAGGGACAGTCCCATTTAAGTGAATATCCCAAAAACTTATGTGTGATCACAATTAGAATTTTTTAATGATTTAGAGCCATGATTTGAGCAGAAGGCACAGTCCAGTAACAGGACTTTGGTGGCTTTGTAAATTGAAGCCATCAGAAAAGTATGTGACTACGAGATTTAGGAATCTGGCAATGAATCAGCAGCTGGGCAACTGAATTGAAATTGTGGCAGATAAATGTGCCAGTAACTTTAAGGGCTTGGCCAAGAGTACTCAAGATCTAAGACCTGATCTTATGTACGTGCACAAATATGGAAAAATTCCATGGATTTTAGTGACTCCTCATTCACTGTGTGACTCTTGGATTTTTTTACTGGAATTTATTATTTACTGAATGAGTCAAAAGCAAAGGACTTTCAGATCAATCTGTGCATAACATCAGCACTCAGAGATCAGTGTCCTGACACCTCCCACAGAGGTATCTGTGTTCAAGGAAACAGCAAGTGAATGCTTATTATTCAGGACTTCTACATCCTGAATCTTCTTCATTAACAGTGAAATAAACCAGGTTCTCCAGGGAGTCATCTGGGGGCCTGAATTTATGTCTTGGCTATGAAAATTCAGGGAGAGCCCATGAGGTGCCACTTGAGTCCCAGGTAGCTCAACAGGAGAGACAGATGGACAGACCTTGGAAGACCTCACTTGCAGATGTGTTGTGTCTACAGGATTACTCCATTTTGTAAGAGAGATTTCAGTTCTCTGCTAGCAAAATGGTCTGGACAACCCTTCACACAATGTACCAGAACACTGGATTAGAGTTGCCATTTAGGTTTTCCTTAACTTCACTTTTGTAGACTAGATGATGGGGAAGTCCTAGATCTCTTTTCCATTATGCCTGTTATCTTTTGATGCAAGTAAATAAAGGAATAAAAGCTTTAGAAAGCCATGTTTACATTCATACAGATCCAAGCCTACCCTTTAGCCTTGTATCTATATGTACGTCCTAAGCTAACATTTTCTCTTCAGATGTAGCTCTCTTATGTAAATGACATGAAAAACCATTACTTACACACAGATGATTTTAGCTTAGTCCTTGTTCTTTGCATCAGGACAGTGAGAGCATGACCTGTGCAAATTAGCAAGGTGATCTCACTTGTTAGATGCAGAGCTCTTCAAAATTTTCATTTTGAAAAAGCCTCTAATTTAAACAAGGGCAGGTTCTGGATTTCCCCAAAGGGAATTACTAATGTCCACAGGATTTATGATGGCACAACAAAGAAAAAACAATCCATAGTTTCTTCAGAACTTGACATTTCTAACCCCATTTTCTCAGAGTTTTTAATTCTAAATCTGAATTATTTTACTCTCCATGCTGTCATCAGCACATCCGCTCATTTTGTGGAACAGAACTTCTCTACTTCATGAACCCTCTGGATGTCTTTCTGTCAGAATTTAACTCAAAATCTCATTCAGTGAACAGAAGAAAATGGCATTATCTCCTGGGTTTGGCTTTTCTGCTGTGGGAGTTTTGTTATTTGATCCCTTTTTCATTCAACAAAACTCTTTTCCTCCCCTGCAAAAATATTTTCAGATCTCTTTCTCATGTTCTCTCCTCATCTTCAGTTTCACTTTGCATTAGTCTGCTCATTATCTCTGGAAGGAAACCCTTGATGTTCTCCCTGTCCTTGAATATCTTTGATATGCCGAAGTTTCCTTTTGAATGCCATATTCCTGCTCCTGCTCTGGACAGTTTCCTTACTTGACTCCCTGATAGCAGCCATCTCTGTATATGTCACTGATCAAAAGTGGTGAGAGGAGAAGAATGCAAAAAAGAAAGAAGCAAAATACCTAGAAGTTTTGTTTGGCAAAGATTCAAAGCCTCCTATCTGATCAGTCATAACCTCCCTTCTGTCACTAACATGTTTCACTACAATTTACATTTAAATGGTGTTAAATGAAGACTTTTCTCTTGGCTGCCCACCCCACCCCCCTGCAATGAGAGCATCCTTTCCTTCCACTTTCACCTCATGTTACTTGTATGGAAACCCAAGAAGAGATTCAACAACCCACTCCTGATGGCTCTGTTTTAACTCCATGTATAAAACTCCTTTTAGGCACCATTGTTAATTGACAGGCAGTTCAGGCAAGGCCACGACAGGCACAATAAAGGGAGAAATTTCACTACGAGGAAAATCACAGGTCACTGCAGAGAAAGCTGTGAAGCATTTGCTATACTTTATGGAAAGAGTCTGAAGTTGTGAGATATTTATTGATGTGAAACTATGGAAAACTAGCCCTAACAATAATTCAGAGATTACATGATGGGGTTGGTAAGGAAACGGGTTCCTAGGGCCCCAGTCTTCCATTTACTGAGCATGTCACCAGCTCTTCCCAGTAAATTATCCCCTGCAATGTAAAATAACAGCTGAATCCTCCTGAGCCCAATGGACCTGCATCACGTCTCACTCTTATAAAACTCTGTATTTCACACAGCACTGGAAATCCAACAGCATGTGGTAATTAATGGTCATAGAATGATAATTATATTCTACTATAAAATAGAACATCCTGAGATGGAAACGACCCACAGGAATCACCAAAATTCTGGACTGGCACAGGGGTCAGGCACTGATCTCTTCTCTCCAGAGACCAGTAGTAGGACCTGAAGGAATGACACAAAGCAATATCAGGGGAGGTTTAGGTTAGAAATTAGGAAAAGGTTTTTCATCTCAGGGGTGGCTGAGTGCTGAAACAGATCCTCCAGAGAAATGGTCACAGCACCAAGATGTGTACTCATGACATGTACAAACCAGAAGGGCTGAGTGTCTCTAGAAGGGGGAGACGTTATTGTGAAAATTAAGTCACAAGAATTAATGTGGTTTTTTTTCATGCTTTCACATGCCTCCAATCCCAGCTGTTTAAGCTAAATGTCTCCCTGGGAAAGTGAAGATATGAAATTCGATAAAGACCTTGGTTTCTGATCAAGATATTCCTCCCCTTCACAATATTTAGTATTTCTCACACTTAAGAAATACTGCCCTGTGCACAGTGCTCATATGCACTAAGTTATCAGTTGCATTTTCCTTTTGTGGTATTTATCAACTCTGTATTTTACAGGTTACTAGGGCATTTCATTGAAAACAGTCTGGGTCTGTAGGCTCCTGGTCCTTGTCCTCATTCTTGTGATATCAAAATACCCCAGACTTGCAAAGCTTTTGATGATTCTATTCTTTGGAGGCAGGAGGAAACATTATCCACCCTGCACAGATGGGGAACTGAAGCACGCGCCAGTTGAAGTGATTTAGCTGAAGGAAGGAAGTTTGTGACTGCTCCGTAAGGAATTGAATACAGTTTTTCCTAGTCCCAGTGTGGTCCCTTTCCCCAGACAATCCTTCTTATGCCAAGTGCTCCAGCATTAGATCTGTCATTAGGCAGCAAGAGATCTGTGCTAATGATGCTTTAGTGACCCAGGCATGAGCATTGCACAGATTGAGTGCACTTGAGTAAAAGCCTGATCTGCAAAACCTGCAGCACAGGAACAAGGCAAGAGGAAAAAACAGGGCTGGACTTAACACACTTCGAGGTCAGCAGGAATCTGGCCAGGATCCAGCTCTAGAAAATATCACACAGTATGATTTTGAGCAAAGGTTGTTAATGAGACCACATGTAAACTGGGAGGACAGAGTGTGTGTACAAGAAAGCAGACCTAGGGCTATATATGCTTAATATGCTTTTCAGAGTATTCTCCATCAGCTGCTTTTCTTCTCACTACACAAATGGAGCACTGAAATGCAAAATAAAAGCCATTATCTATCCAATCAGTGTCTGGGTCACAAGAGTTTTAGTGTGGGCGGGTAACTGAAAAATTTCTAGCTATTACTGCCAAGAAAACTTTAAAATCTCACCGGAAACTAAAAATTGCACTAAGGATAAATAAAACAAAAAAGAGGGTCAAAAGATCCCCAAATGAAAACTCTTAACAACAGAGCATTGATAACTTAAATGAGAGAGAATGCAGACCTTTTTGGCCTAGAAACATTGTAAAGATTCTCAGTGCTTTAGAACATGCTGGCAGATCAGTTGATTGCAGCAAAAAATTTGGGATCAGATCAGAAATATAGAAGGTGGAGGTAAGTGCAGGTACCATAGGAGTGCTGAAACAGTGATAAAGGCTTGTAAGAGCCCAGTGCAGGGAGCAGGATGCTGCTTTCTGAGGACACAAAGAACAGAGACTTGTTGACAGCCTTCCCTGACAGTGAATTTTTAATAGTGCATCTATTGCAGCACCTGAATGTGGGAGTCAGCTGGGAAAAACAGGGTTAAATGAGATACAGATATGAAGCAATGAATCAAAATGTTCATGTCTTGAGTGCAACAAATGATGTTCTGGCTAGAAAAAAAGCTATAGGCAATGTGTGGAAATGAGCACAATTGTTTTCTGAAACTGTTATGGTGCAGTGAGGTGCTGCTATCGAACCCTTGAGGGCTGGAGTGGCTGTTGTAATGTGAGAAGTGTCAATCTTGAAACACCTTATTTTTTCTGCAATGTCCATTCAAGTCTTAGTGGAGACTGCTCAGTTTTCTCAGTACTTTCAGCAAATCAATGATCT
Organism: Leptocoma aspasia; assembly: GCA_013399835.1. Classification (NCBI taxonomy): domain Eukaryota; kingdom Metazoa; phylum Chordata; class Aves; order Passeriformes; family Nectariniidae; genus Leptocoma; species Leptocoma aspasia. Next base: position 351,373 of record VXAX01005064.1, on the reverse strand, counting down.
GTTTATGAAATATGCACAGATTAGCTCCGTAGTGGGAAATTTTTTGGAAATTTTTCACAGAATTGGTCAGTTCTAAAAGGTGACTCATAACACATAATGTCAGTAATTGTTTTCATTTTCAAAACAGAAAGTAATGCAAAAGAATTTTTCGTGTTGAAAAAGCCTGATTTCTTTTAAAAAATAATGAAAGTGTCCTTTAAAACAGGTTTTAATTTCTTTTTCAGTTTGTCAAATATTTTGGACACCATTTCATTAAAGATAAGGCCAAACCTGTCTACTCACCACCACCAGAAAAATTAAAGCATGCAAACCTCTAAAACCTCAACTGGAAAGGCAGCACCCCACTGCACCCTCCCACATCCCTGTTGCTCCCACGACTGCTGTAAAGCAGTGCTACCCTGCAATATGAGCAACCACACCAATGTCCACTGGCACTTCTCCCTTTCCCTTTGCTGTTCCACTGGTTGTCACCTTTCAGCTCAGGGCTCCACTCCTGGTGCTGCATTTTTCACAGGTTTGGTGAGACCAGTCAGTGAGCTCCCCCTTAAATCTGAAAGTGTGTTGGATGTATGAGGAAACCTTCTCTCCAGCATTCCCCCACCCCCACTGAACAAAACAGGACTTTCCCTAGTGTTTCTTATCAGAAAAGTCTTAGACTTACATGGTCATGGACTTACTCACAGTCCTGAGGGACCCAGGACTTGTTTTTCTTACCTTATATGTTCTTGCTGAGGTTTTTACACCTGTGTATTAGATAACTGGCCTAGACATTGTCGTTCAAATAAAGCCCCTATTTGAAACAAAAGACTTAAAGCCCCCAGAAGGATTATCAGGCAGCTCCGTGTTCCAGCATATTCCCCTGGCTTTCTTTCTCCTTTCCTGTTCTTTGTGTGCATTTTTCTGCCTTTCTGGGCACCCACAGGACTGTGCAGTGAGGCACATCACTGCTGGTGCAAGGAGAGGCAGTGGAGGGGAGGAGCAAGCCCTGGGGCTGACCCCCCAGGACAGGCAGCCTCATTTCTCCTGTGGTAGAGCCACGTGGGATGATCTAATACAACCTCAACATGTGCAACATGCATTGTCTGTAGTTTAATGTGCTTTATTTAGGTCCAGGCAGCCAGAGAAGGGAAATGAGGCTCGATAAACAATAGAAAACCACAGACATCTAAAAACAGATTATTTCCTACTCCTGGGTTTTACTGTGCCATTCCAGGTTCCAGCAAAAGCTGAGGACTTTCATGGGAAGGCAAAACAATGGGTGTAGCATCACCACTGCTTGTGACCCACCTGCCTTTCCTTTGACACCCCTGCATTTTATTGCCCCTTCAGTCTTCAGAAATGAACCCAAGTGCCACTGCTCCTGTTTGGTTGTGCAGCTTCCCTGATGAGGTTGGGAGCCCATGTTACCTTGGACCCTGAGGGATGTGATCTACCCACATGTCTTAGTCCATGAAGAAGAGGAGAGGAGCAGCCTGAAGCATTTTAGCAACTGCTCCTATGAGGCTGAATGATAGCCTTTCAGATGAGCAGTGGTCTTGCTTTTGGGCAGTTAATTTACTTGTTTATCATTAAAGAAAAATTTCCCATGCAAGCTGAACTCATGAGTTCCTCCCATGGCTTCAGTAAAAACTACTTTTTTTTGGCCTTTAGAGAAAAGATGCTCTGCTCAGAGCACAGAATAAAGATGGACTTGGCATGGTGGTTGAGCAAGGGGTGTGAGGAGACAGGAGCACGAGGTATGCTCAGCAGACCTTTGGTCATACAGCTCTCTAATTGTCAGACCCAAGTCAGACCACTGACCTCAGTTTCTAAGTCTTTCCCTGCATGGAGAGCTGGTCCTGGAATGCTCCTCTTGGCTGGCTTCTCCCATCTTCTCCAGTCAACCCCCTGTGAACTTTCATTAAGGAGATTTAGGAAACTTAAATTTTTAGAATGAAAGAGCAAACGAGAAGCAGTGCAGTTTTAAAATGCAAGTCATTTTGGGTAAGTCAGCCCACGACTTTGTAATACAAATACCATGAAAGGCCTCTGAGAATGGAGTCTTGCTATAATAAAGCTGTCTTTAGGAAATGCTTTGGCTTAAAGTTGATCTGTTTGCTGCACTGCACTGTTTTGATCTTAAAGAAGACCAGTAATTGTATAAAATCTGTTTTTCTCCGCAGCTCACAGAGCCGCCTGCATGCTTTTGGTGCTTGGAAGAGGCCAACACAAGTACATGAGCACTTGTACTGCAAAACAGTTCTGTGCTGTCAGTGATCCCAACAAAAAGGCACGGAGAGATTTACAGAGAAATGTTTCCTGGCCGGTTCAAGCCTGCATGTGCCTGCTTCTCATTTCTGAGTAAGTCAAAAGAGGGATCACTTGCCTTTTATTCATGTCACAGTCTACTGAAATTCAACATTCCTGCATCCCACAGGGAGCCAGGGACTGGTGTTCAAGCCTGGGTGGCTGATAGAGGAAACCACATGCAGGAAACCCCAGCAGCAAACAGGGAGAGGGCTACTGTGAATGACATTTCAGGGCTTGCTGGTTTGTCCCTATCTTGCTTTTTGCCAGTGAGACAACTGGATCTGCCAGGTTTCTGTTCATCAGCTCTGATACTAATTTCCTATATATTCAGCAGGGCTGATGCTAGAGCTATCACATGTGCTCAACAGACATGTATGAGCATTGAAAGTTTCTGGAGAAGCCTGGGATTTTTTTATTCCAAGAAAATGGCAAACTTGGAATATCCATTTCTTGAGTCTGTATCTGGAAGTCAGAAAATTACCCTATCCACTTCAAAGGAAGGTACATGTGTGTCTATACAGTCTCTAGACACAGAAAACACATTTCAGAGGTGCCATATGGGTTCCTGAGGAGTGGTCCAGGTCTGCCAGGCACATGGGCTTAGGCACAATATAAACACGTTCACAAATCTCGATGCATTTGATTATATGTTGCTTTTATTTCTCACTATTATTTGTCAGGCTTCAGGTCTGAAATAGAAGCACTGCAGCATGAAATCCTATAGGTGGAAAAGCTTTCTATTGTCATTGATGTATTGTCATGCATCAGGCAAGTACAGGAACACTATTGCTGCAGGGACAGATTCACCCCTAGGAAGCTTGGTGTGTCTTTTTAATTCTACGCGGTCTCAGAGAAAGAGGCACTGAAGGACAAGGAGCTCTGCTTTATTGTTTTGTAGTAAGGGATATTTCCCTGGCAGCAAAGGCTTGACTTGTAGGTTGGTGTTACCACTGCTCAGTGTGCTGCAGAGAGCTCAGCATTGAGCAGACAGCCCTTCATCAGCAAGGTACCACATAGAAAGGACTCCTTGGAGCTGCTGCAGAGTAAATACAGCTCAGCTAAGTATTTACCACCAAAAGAAATACAAAATGAGGAAACTGATAGATTTAAGTCCAGGGGCAGGGACTCTTTGCAAAAGTTGAGACAGGCCTTGAGTAACCAGAGGACTGCAGGAATGTGGTCCTTGAAAGGTAAATGCTGGACCTTGGTAGATGGCACCTGTCTCTTAGACCTTTGTACCACGGGCTGAGTAACTGGATTTTGTCAGTGCTACCACAAGGAAAGGGGTTCACTGCTTTTCTCCTATGAGTACTGGAGTGTTCTGACTCTTCAGCCCCTATGAAAATTCAGTGCCTGTTAATAGGCAAGTGCTGTCTATCAAAGGTGACCAGAGTAGCCATGCAATGTGCACAAAGTGCCACATCAGGGCCCCGTCGCTGGTGTTTATTAACTTGAGGAGGGACCTTAGCCCCTCTCCCTCTTCTGTTCAATTCCAGACCTCACCCAACAGCTCCTTGCATACAACAAGAGCTTTGTGGTTGCCAAGGAGAGCCCACCCCCCCCAGAGAGGAGGAGAATGTGTGGAGAAGAAGTAGCAAAGACCATTATCATCATTTATACAGCAATGGGAGACTGGCAGCCAAGTGCTGTTGGCAGTAAAGCTTTCAGCTGCTTTGGGAAGATTGAGAGTGTTCTCCTAATGATTCCCAGACATCTACTTTGCAGCAGTTTCTTGGACTGATTCACTCTTTGGAATGCTTTCCCCTTCTGTTTTATGCCCTTCTGAAGACAGGGGCCAGTGAAGTGGGCAGAAGGTGCACTGTCAGAAACAGGAGTCTGGAGGGAACCCCATTCCCCAGGCATCCCATTTCTGGTAGAAATGGGGAGGGCACTGACTCCCTGGCCTGTCTCCAACCTTTGTGCTGGGATCTTGAGTCAGCCATCCACCCATCCATCCATCCATCCATCCATCCATCCATCCATCCATCCATCCATCCATCCATGCATCCATCCTCACCCTGGCTTTTCTGGATGTCTGCTAGGGCAGCTGCCTCTCTCCTGGTCTCCTCAGCCCCAGGTACTGCAGCCAGGAGAGGCAGCAGAAGGACTGCAGTGGAGGAGAGCTGATGCCTCCATTGTGAGCTGCCCTTTAGTGAGGAAAGCCTCATTCCCCATTTACCTATTGCAATGTCACAGCTCCCTGGGAATGGCACAGCTGCCCATGGCCACGGAGAGCCAGGATGGTGCCCAATCCTCAGGCACAGCTTACTAGCCTTACTAGCTTTTAGTTTTTGAGGAACTGGGGCAAAGTTGAGAACACTACCCCCACTCTTCCCATAAATCTACAACTGGGAAACAAACACAGGCATCTTCATCCAAAAATGTGTAGCTCAGGCTCTTCACTAGCTGAGACAGGAGTGACGTGAAATTCCCCAAGCTGCAGCAGGCTGGACGGTGCAGATGAACTCCAGTTTCAATGAAGGCAAGGATATGGGGGAGGTGTAGAGCTCCCAACACACAATGGAAAGGGCTCTGGAGGAAACTTTGTGGCTGTGGACTCTAAGCAGACTTTTTTTTTGCTGTTGCATAACTGCTTAAGTGCAGATTGGCTGCAAGCTGAGATATACTAGGGATTTTTGCTTTCTGTTAGCCACCTGGAAAATGACATTAATCCCTTTGCCTCTTGTATTCCTGGGTGGGAAAACAAAGCCAGAAATTTCTCTGTGATATGAGCACAAGTCCAGGCATATAAACCCTGCTTCTCAGTGATGCAGGGATGGACTCCTGTGCCTCAGTGCAGGCGCTCTGGCTTTTTGCCAACGCCACCAACAGCCCAATTTAACCCAGTATCACGTTTCCCCTGTAAGGTGTTCAGTGGCCACTGATGTTTTGGGCAGGACAAGAGCCCCTGGGACCATCTGGCTGCAGCATCGGCTGGGTACAAATCCCACCAACAAGCAGGGAGGGGGACACAGAGAATCCTGGAGGAGATGCTGCCTCATGGGTGGCTCTGTGGCCCTGTCAGCCCCGGGCCTTGCAGCCAGCACCAGGTGGAAGGACGGTCATGGGAACCAGCCTGAGGCCACTGACCACCTTGGCAGACAATGGCAGCTCCCCTCCAGGGGTAGGGACAGGGCAGCCAGGATCAGGGGTCACAGAGACCTCTGCCTCTGCATGGTCTGACAGCCAGATATTCCTGACTGGAGATGGCACTCGGGTGACTGCCAAAACTCCGTGGGAGAGGGGATGTCATTTGGGAAATAGTCTTCCTTCCAGCTGACACATTTGGGCTAGCAGTCAAGAATGTCAGTTGTCCCCAGGGCTCTTTTTAGCAGCTACTGTGGCCAAGAGAGGTGTGAAGACAGAGATGTGTAGGCTCAATAGATCAGAGACCCAGTCAGCTCCAATTACACCAGCCAGATGACATTAGAGATAACATAAAATAATATAAGGCCAGTCAGAATAGCAGCTCTGCCAGAGGTGACATGCAGCATTCAGGAGAGCAGGCTGGAACATCCTGCAGGTCATTTTGATCACAAGATTTTATTGGGTCAAAACCCATGGAAAGAAATCAGTGTTTCCTTTAGTTTTTCTGATGTTTGGGATACATCGTGCAGAAAATGAAGTCCCCCTTCAGGCTTACATCTTGATCTCAAACTGTTTTTGCTGCAATTGCTTTCCCTACATACTGGAAATATAGACTGTCACATGGCTCTGCAAACTCACAGACCATCCTTGAGCTTCTTAAGGTGTCTTGTACTTTAGAAAAAAAAAATTAAAAAGATCTTAGTTTATCTAGTGCAGAATCACAGCCCTGAGGAGAGAGGTCTTAGCTTTACCCTCAATGAGGTTCAGGATATTTTTGTTATGTACAGATTTTCCACTGCTTCTTAAATACTGCCAAAAGTTTTATCCCAATGTCTATTCAGTTTTAGACATTGGTTTTAGTATGAACAAGGCAGCAGTGAAGAAAGTTCATATAACGTGGCTTCTCATTTTCTGAAAATAGCTGGTAGGCACCAGTCCTTTTGGGAAAGACATACTCCAAAGACATGCTTCATGTCTCCAGGAGCCAATGAAACTATCACCTCTAAGAAGGTCTCCTTACATGTCCTATTAAAGATTAGTCTCAATGTTGAAACAGAGGTTTTAATAAACCTTAAATACTTCATTATTTACAACATTGGATATGCTTGATATCTACAGAGAAATCCATTCCTTTTAGGACCTTGCTAAGTTTCTTCTTTTTATTTATGTCTAACAATATTATGGGAAATTAGTTTTGTAGCTTGATCACACATTGTCTAAAGAAGTGTTTCCTCTGATCCATTTTGAATTTTTATTTCCTTATTTTGTCTTATGGATTAGCTTCTTATTCAAAAGCCTTTCAAAATCCTTTCACAAACAACATCTGCTCAACCCCAGGGGCTTGCAGGACAAGATGACAGGCCCTAGTGAAACCTATTTTCTTTGTGAAGAGCGCTGTGAAAATTCACAAGTGAAGGATCAGATACTGACTTTTACAGTCTGTAAGAGGGAACTGGCAGGAAAACAAGCTGTTCTATACTCATTGTCCTGGAAAGCTGGACATTTTAGTTAACCTGAAAGGAATTAAAACCAGTAACTGCAAATATTTAGGGTAACAATAACATCCCAAGAGAGGGCAAGTAGCTGTTGCGTTTTTTTCTTTTAAAACATTGCACAGATTAAATAACACCAACTTAACCTAAAACACTAATATGAAATTAATCTAGAATTGTAATGTAATAAAGAAGCTGATATGAATCAGAACAAGAGCTAAAAGAAACTCTGACACCATTGCAAACAAGTTTCTCTTTAAATTGACATGTTTTCACAACCCCTCCATCACTGCCTCCCTTCTTCCTCCCCTTCCTCCTTTCTCTGAACCAACCAGAATTTTTTCTGCTAAGCATTTTGCAGACAGCCATATTCTCTAGAGAAGGAAAACCTTTTAGCGACAGCTAGCTTCACTTTCAAACAAGACCTGGGTAGCCTGTCCTCATCTATATCTGCTGTCCCTGGCTCCTGAAAAGAGGCAATATTCCCTAATTTGAACAGCCTTCCCAGGTAATTTCTGCCCTGGGCAGCAGAGTGTGTAGGTGAGTGCTGTGGTATGAAATAACATGGAGATAACATGGCATGTGGTCATTGAAGCAGCTGAGAATCCACCCTGAATAGGTTTGGCAGCCCCTCTGCTCCCATCAGCACAAGACCAAAGTCTTCTCCATTCTCAAAATCCTTCTATAAGGACTTTGAGATGTATTTAAACCAGATGTATTCCCATTGGCATCCAACTGTCACTCCAGATTCAGCACCATCCCCTGTAGGTGCTATTCCTAGTCTAAGCAAATTACTCAAGGCCTGGTCTCTATTTTACTCTTCTGTTGGTGTTGAAAAGTGTTATCAAAACCCACATTATGATTATCTCCTTCCTCTTCTGCCTGCTGCTGCCTCTGACAAGGTGCTGCTCTGGGGCCTGCTTCTGAAAATCTCTTGGCAATTCATGAAGAGTGAGGGGACCATGGTCAATGGAGAAATCTCCTTCTGTACTTGTTGGAGAAAGGGCTTGGTGCCTACACAACCTTGAGATGCATCACTTGGGTGACAGCCACAGGAAGGCCAAAAAAATGCTCCGCTCAAATGGTACATGTGGCTGTCCTTCTCAGTGATGACTTTCCCTACAGGACATCCAGGCAGAGAGCGTGCAGCCCTAAATTCATACAGCATTGTAATCTGCTCCATAGTCCCTGTGCCAGATCAACAGACCAAGACTGCAGAGCTGAGACTGGCCTGCAAAGATGTGGAAGGGAAATGGACAACCCCAAAATGAAACTGGGCTCTCAGGAAAGGTGCCATCATTACCTCTACTTGGTCTATCTCCCTGCCATCAGGCAGCACAAGGTACTTTTATGTAATGTCATTTTTTACAAATATTCCTTTAAACTCTTGAGACTCTTCAGCAAAGGAGATCCTGCAATGACCCCAGACAAATCCTTCTTGCTGTGTCAGTAACCATGCCCCCCAAAGACTTCCAAATATCAAACCTAAAATCCCTTTGCTGCATGCTAAGAATATTACAAGCCTCTAACTTTCAGCTGCTGTTGGGCCCTTACTGACCCACAAGGTGCTGACAGAGGGGCACAAAGAGGCCAGGCTAGGGACCCTAATCAGAAATGCTCATTACTGACGTCACTGGGAGAGGGATTTCTCTTTGCTGTTGTTTCTGGCACAGAGCAGCAGGGCAGGCTGGGGCCATGCAATGCCCTCGAGCATTGGGCGATTCCTTACCCATACCAGTGGGAGAGGTACAGGGATCAGGAGTCAGACACAAGCCTTTGTCTCTTACCTGCCCCAGAGGGTCAAGTTTCCTTCCACTTCATAAGTATTTATTGTTTCAGATGAAGGATGGTAGGGGGTCACAGGGGACGGGGAACAGTGAGATAATAAAGGATAATATTGCTTCCAAAAGTGTGTCTGGTTTTTCCTACAGTATTAGCTACTCTAATAAAAGATGTTATCTCTCCCTACAAACCTTGACTGGCCTATATCCTTTCATCACAGCCTCAACAATGTAACTACTGCAATAAAAATATTGCAGGCAAAAAAGAGCCTCAGATTCTTTAGTAATGGGTTGCATCAGCAACTGGAAGGCAAACCTCCCCAGGGAAATATTCTTCCACAGCTTTTCAAGCAACCCTATTCCCAAAGGAAACACAGCCAGTCTGCTGTGCACTGGATTAGTGAAGCAACATTAGTGATGTCGTGGTTTTTCTTCCTGTTGTTGCACCTCTTGTGTTGTCATAAGAAAGGAAGAAGGAGCTGAGGGGCAGAGAGGAGCTCGGGGAGCTTTCAGTATTAGCCCCAGCCCCCTTGCCTGCTGGGTCTGTACGTGGGCTGCTCATGGAGCCACAGCCTAACCAGGTATCTGAGCATGTCAGCTGTCAGGGGAGGAATGAGTTCTGCAAAGGGCACAGCAGTCCCTTGGGAAGGGGACATCCTCAGTGGCTTGCTGCTGGGCACCCTGCAGAGTTGCCCTTCCCCTCAGTCAGAAGTGGCCATGGGACCATTACAGCTGTAGCTGATGGGCCAGCTTGTAGCCCCACAGGCTTGGAGCTCAAGAGACTCTGAGCAGCCTTGGCAGGTTTGCTGTGGTGGGGATCGTGTTGCATGGTTTAAGCAGCAACCAGGAACTTCAGGCCTGATATTAGAGCCTTTCAAACACCTCTGGAGTTAGATGGGGAACAGTTCCTCTGTGCTTTCTACTGACACCACAGCACTTTCTTTGCTAGTTTAAAGTTGGAGATGGGCTTGAGCCAGAATTTGCCCATCTATGGAGCAGGTTTGTATTAATCTCTCCTCTGAAAAACGAAGCAGTTAGGAAACACAAACAGCACAAACTCAAGCTGAAGTGGATTCTGAATGTCTCAGAAGGTTCAGCTGCAACCATAGTTTCCTGGAAAATGCTATGCTAGGGCAAGCACTGCAAGTGGCAGGGCTGTATGGGGTTGGCTTAAAGAAATGAACTGAGAATGTTTCAAAATATTAAGGGCAAATATGTTTTCATTCCCCATTCTAAAACAAACCTGGGACCATGGAGACTAGTGTTTCATTTCTTTAAGGAAAGAAAAGTTCCAGAAATTTAATGAATCATCGCTTCTGGGCAGAGAAAGTGCAATATGACTGGGGGTCAGCACATTTATAAAAGAAGGCATATTTTTCAATTTGGGATGACACCAAGTCTTTTAGCAGCTGTAGCAGAAAGTCAGTTATTCACAAAGAGCCTCTTCCTTCTTCTTTGCTTTCAGTTCCCACTGCTATTCCAAGGGACAGAGCAAATCTCACTCCAAGAAAACACAGCAGTTAATGTGTGCTCAACATCCTGGGTGCTCGGAGGCAAAGAGCCAGTCACACATATCATCTCTGAACATGGAGTCAGAAACCCATATACCAAACTTTTGAGGACAAAACTCTTTCCCACAAGATCATAGTGAGAAGATTTCAAGTCTTAACCCAGCTGCCACTATTCTGAATTAATAAATGTCCTTACACAGACCATTTAAGTCAAGATTTTTTCCCAGTAGAGAGGTTTCACCCCTCGGATATAAGGCCATTGACCAACCCTTTCCAGTCAGGAAGCTCCAGTCATCTGTTTGCAGCTATCTAATGATAGAGAGGAAGGGGACATTTTAATTAAAACATTTGAACTCAATTTGAACTCTACAAAGCCTGGTGAGGTTCATGATGCTGGCTCAGGTGCTGTTCAGTTTACAGAGCAAATGCCAAAAGGAAGTGAGAGAGAGAGGGAGAGGGAGAGAAAGATCCTAATAAGGACTGTGTAGACAGTAGTCTGAATCCCTTGAAGGCACCCTGGTGGGCCATCATAGCTTTGGGTGACTTATCTCTTCCTGACACATGCTGGAAGCTGCTCATATGCTACATTTTATTTTTAAAATTGAATCATCCTTAAAAATGAGATAGATCTAAGTGATTGGTGCAAGGAGACTGGAAGATGGAAACAATTTATGAATGTATTTAAGCGCCAAGTTTCTCCAAATCTCGGAACAAATGTTCCCCAAAATATGTTTACAGCACCAGGTTCTCACCTGGAAGGATGGGAGGACTTGCTGCAGTCCCTGACCTTTGCTAGAAGTTTTCTAAAGTTCTTTGGTGCTGGCAGGCTGTGAAGTGGGGGAATTCATCAGGGCAGGCCAGAACATGGTGACATAAACAGACTTCACGTTTTGCTGCTGGGGCCTCTCCCACAGCACTCCACTGATTTACACCCAGAAGAAAATTACACAGCTCCTTCCTAAGAGCAGCTGGGATACCTGACACCATCTTTAGCCCTAAAACTGGGCTTACTTAAAATCCTGGTAGAAGTTACTAGAGCAATTTCAAAGCTGAAAACCAGTGTTAGGGAAAGAAAACTCAGGCCTGGAATTATGCAATAGTCCTCATTTTGCAAAGTATTATTGGGACTGAGTCATTGTCCTCCCAAGTACTGCAGTCTAAAGTTAAAAATACACATACTTTCACCTGTCTGTCTGTAACAGCCTATTAAGCAATTTCATTTGGACCCAGAAGGGGAACCTGTTCCTCATGCTTGACAGTGGATCAGACTATGGTTTTTCACATAAGGAATTTATTATTTCAGAGATACAATTAGCCAAATAAAGGGCTTCCTAAGGAAGTGTCCATTCTCTCTACTAACATACAAATGTATATTGCATGGGAAGCCTGATGCAATATTTAAAGGGAAATCTAAGCAGGGACCTCCCTTCTCTATTCTACAGGAACACTGTTGTTTCTGTAGGATCTCTCACAATTTGTGCCATGTAAGGTGAGTAGGGAATCAGGACCACAGGGTTCATTTAAAAGGGGTTTTTACCAACACCAACATATGAAATACCATATGCACTGCTCCCTAACTCATTCCCACCAGCCTGGAAGAGCCTGCCTGGACTCAACTGATGACAATGGAAATTCATTAGGTTTCATCAGTGGAAACCCCATGAAAAACATCACTGTGCCCAAAACAAGCCAGGAACACAAGCAGCTAATTTTATTCTGTGAATGAAACTTGGCTCAAGAGGGAAACCAGCACAAGATTTTTGTACATGTCTGAGCTACTGACTGCCAAAGCTGCACCATTTTACTGAACCACATCTGCTGTAAGTGAGGTCTGCCTTCCTGATGTATGCAAAACTGAGGTAAAGGGGTTCTGAGCCTTCCCTGAGCTTTCCCAGGGTTGCTCAGGTAGGGCCACCTCACAGCTTGTATCAGTGAAATGGCCCAAGCTGCCAAATCAGGTGTTACCAGGCTGCCAGCAAAACCTGCCCATGTGCAGTTGCAGGGGAGTGAAGCAGCCCTGCCCTAACCAGGAGCTTCTCAGGCACATTTTGACAGCAGTTAAAATATTAACACCTCACTCTTAAAGAGCACAAACCAGGGAAGTCTGTGCAGCTGGCCTCAGAGGAGGCTCTGATCTCCTGCTGGACTTCTTACTAGGCAAGACACTGTGGTCCAGCTGCACAACACAGACTTACCAGAAAATGGCTTATCATCAAATGGCCTGTGCCCCTGTGCAGAAAGCAGAGTCAGGGCCTCTATGGGCAGCCCTAGCTCAGGCCTTGTGGCTGACTAAGCTGGACAGGACTGTGCTTTGCCATGCCTGTTAATAGATGGAGTAGTTGTGTTTCTGGTCTTAGGGCTAGAACATGTCCCTCATCTTGAGGGTGTGATTTGAAAGAACTGAACTGCATCTGCAGTATATTTAGATGTAGAAACACTGGATTCACAGCAGCATAAAGGGACTCCAGACCTGCCTCACTGCAATGTCTGAGAGAGTAGGATCCATGGGTGTATTTGACACTGTAGGAGCATCCTGAAATAAGCTTTATTTGAAAGACAGCAAAGTTCTGTAACCTACTGCCTGAAGTCTGGAGAGTGGCAGTGATAGTTTATGCATGGTGACAGTCTCCTGCAGCCACATCTGTCCTCTCTCTGTGTCCAGCCTCACCTGCTCCTTTCCTTAAGCTTTGGGCTTGGATTGATGTTTAAGACTAGACACTGCCTTCTGCCTAACTTCACTGGCTCTTTGAGCAGGCAATAGCCTCTGGCCATGAGGGTTTTCTGTTTTATTTGTTAAACAGTTTATCAAGAGAAGCATCAGAATGAGATCTGGGTGCAACTAAAGTCAGTGATTAAACTGCAAGTGACTTAACAGGGCCAAGGTTGCAGCCTGTAGGCTTCATTTGCAGTACCAGTAATGAATACCAGGCACTGACTTTGAAGCCACTTTGTGCACTGATGATATAAAACCCCAGAAAAAGCTGTCACTAGTAAGTAAAAGCCCTCAAATTCCTGAGAAAGGTTGTGGTCATTAATCAAAGCTTTTTTTACATCCACATAAGAATGGAGATATATTGAATCCATGAGCTAATCTGGTATTTGAAGTTAATTAATTACATCTCCCTATAAATGTCAGAGGATCCAGGACTTGTGCCAATATCCTGGGGAAACAGGGAATATGCCTGCATTGCTTTCTTCCCCTTCTGTTGAAAGAAAACAACAGATTTTTAAATTAGATGTCACATATTTGTTAGATATATTGTGTAGCTTGCTTTTCTCCCTCTCCTTGCTATTAACTACCTCTCCCAGAAGTTTAAAATTTCATTCAAGACACAAATATCCTGAAAGCAATAAGTGAGAAACAGTGAAGAAATCACATACCTGAGACCCATGGAACAAATTAGGGTTTTGTTGTGCTGGGGCAATCCCAGTAAGGCAGGGGGCAGAACTTGGCCATATATCTGAAATCAAGTAGTTGAATCTACAGTATTATAAGTTGGCTCAGCATGAACATGTTTCTTAAAGCCATTATAGACATGCCAAAGGAAATGTCCAAGGCTAGCCAAGATAATCAGCAAAGTTCCTTGAGCCAACATCCCATATTCTCCTAAGATAAACTTAAACAACATTTCTATTTATTGTTTCCTGAGTCTCTTGATAGTCCCTATCAAAAGGCAAGAAGAATTAGAGGAGAGGACTAGAAAACAACAGTTGCAAGAGCAGCATTTTGAGACTGGGTTGTTCAGTACAATCTGTACCAGCCTGAAGTAGAAAAGTTTTGAAATATTTCAGAAAAACCACATTCACCAAGAGGCTTTGGTGAATGGGCAGTGGACTTTGGGCATCAGGAGAGAACTTTTTGAAGACATCCTATAAGCCATTGCAAAGGACTAGTGAAGAGTGGGAACAGCACTTATTTTCTGCCACTGTTCACAGAAAGCTGAGCAGAACAGATGCATTTGCTGAATGGAAGTCAATGCCTCTGGCTCCATCTGAGCTGAATGACAAACAGAAGGGCAGAGAAGGATTTGTCCATGACTTGCAAGTGTACCCAATTAACTCTCTCTCTACATCTGCCCTGGTCCACTGCTATAAGTGAAGAACATTGCAAGCACATCTGTACAAGATGAACAGAAGAACAACGCAAAACATCTGTAACCAGGGAACACAAAAGGACATACCTGGCAACACATGTGAACATGCTGGTATACAAGGAGGCACAACACAGGTTCCCCTTGGTTTCTAAAAGAAAACTGCCTCACTACAAAGCTGTAAGCAGTGATGTGTGGCACAAACCCAGCTGAACCAGTGCTGCTGTCTTCCAGATGAGCCATTAAATCACCCACAGTTATTAAAATACCATGGCAACTTCTGCAAGAGCAGAAATGCTCAGTGTAACCCTGTGGCCGATTCCAGCTTGCAATACTTCACTTTCCTGCTCTCAGTAGCACTCTCCCCTCCAACAGTGCTCCTGAGGCTGCACATCAAGCACCAGCCATGCCCAGGACCCCAAAGACCCTGCAAAGCCAGGCTTTACCAAACCATAGCTCTTCAGTGCAGCCCTTTGCAAGGATCACTTACATTCCCTTTCCCTTTGTAGGTACCTGAGTCCAGTGAGCCCCAAAACCCATAAAAAATGAGACCTTCCAGAGGAAGTGTCCCCCCACGGATGGGAAGCCCTCCTATGCCAACTGCATCTTCCCTAAGGTGGTTTTAAGCCCTGAAAGCATGGCATGAAAATAGCATGCACTTGCTGGCCTGAGCCTGCAGCACCATGTGAAACAATAAAACAAACAGCAGAGCTCACTTGCAGGGACTGAGAGCAGAGCTGTCTCAGGCAGGTCCATTGTCTGCTCCCTGCCTGGCCATCGCAGTGCTGGGCCACTGTCCCCTCCCTGTGCTCTACCTCTGTTGGGAAAGTCAGCCACCAAAAGGTCCCCACTGTGAGGGCAAGAATTTTGCTGCACGTTAGGTTTGATTAAATCTTTCTGCTGCAGAAGCAAGAATAATTTTATGCCCATATTGAGTAACTCTTCTCTTGAGTGGTGTCTGAGCTAACACCAGGGTACCATGTACTATTCGAGTGTCTACAAGTGTTTGTACAGAACATCTGTAAGGGTTTGTGGTTCCTCTTGTTTCTGAGTCAAACAGATGAGGTTTTTCAGCCCTGGCAACAACCCTGCTTGCTTATATTTAAAGAATTCCCATCCCAGCCTTACTGCTAGCTGTGGCTTGATGGCTCTGGCTGAAGTTGCCTTAGACAGACGCAAGGGACAGGACTGGCTGTGGCTGCCTCACAGAGGGTGACCGAGCTGCCTCCAGCTCTGTTGGGGACACTATAATCCCTCAGGAACTCCAAGAACCCAACTGATATTTCCTTTGCCTCCCCCATCCTTTATTTCTGGTTCTTTCTGTCCTCACACTGCGTTCACACTGGGGCTCTGGTGCAATAAGGAAGCAATACCATAAAACCTCCGAGAGCAATTTTGGAAACAAAATATCCATAAAAGAATTTAGAGCACCAGATGCAAAATATTGGTTCAGTGAAAACACGGTTCACCGACAAGTAACAACAAAACCAGGACTAATGCCCTCTGTGCATCAGCTCCAGACAGGGGAAAGGTCATTGTTAAAATCAGTACCCTGGTCATTCATGTGACCCATGTACCCCTGCGTGTCCGTGGAGACTGCTAAGCAGGTGATGAACAATTTTCCTTTTTTCTTTTTTTTTCATGGCTAAAGGCAGCTGTTGCCCACCACAGGAGACACATGTTCTACACAGACCCACAGGATTGCAGGAAGTCAGTGGAAGTGGATTTGTCCCAAACAATATGTCCATACTATCAATCTTCTTCTTGCTTATCAAGTGTTGTTTGTTGATTCAACATGTAATGTAATGAGCCTAAACTAAGACTCTCTGAACATCATGTAGTGAAAAATTAAAGCCAAGGCCATGCACAGCTCCTGGGGTGGCCTTTGGCAGCCCCAGCTCAGGTGCTCCTCTCTGATGGGAACTTCTTATTGCTAGAGTGGAAAGTTTTTGCTTCTGTGTCTTGCACATTGCAGTCTCCAAGTGATGCTGCTACATGTAAATTGGGGCCCTGAAGGCATTTCTTTTCTCTACTGAGTAGTAAATTATAAAATAAAATAAACTGACCCATAATATGCTTTCCTCTTTCCAAATTAAATAACACAGAAAACAGTGCTTCTCAATCAGACCACACACACAAAACTCTTGGCTTTTTTGTTTTGTCTTGCAAATTAAGTGCTTTTGGCCTATATAATATCTGGAAGCCTACCAGCAATCTCCATGGTCAGACTGCAGCAGGTTTATAACAGGTACAGCTCAGTAAATTCCAGAGCTTGTCCTTCTTAAAGAACTTATACAGCTTTCTGTAGTAGCATTAGTAGTAGTTCTGGTTTTTACTCAATAAATCCCATTTGCTGGCTTGGATCATGGATCCTCTGCCTCAAAGGAATGATAGGAATAATGAAGCAGAAATATCACACACACACACATTTGTAGGCAACAATGGGATGGGGCAGCAAGATGATAAGACTGAGAGTGACTGTGCAGGACCGTACCATGAACAGAAATATTTTCTTGACTCATTAGAAGATACCAGCACCCAGGAAAAAAAGCCTAACAAAAACAAGGAAAAGGTCACTGTGTTCTGGTATCCTCCTCCTGTCAGAAAAAAAGAAAAAAGCAAAGAGAAAATATTCTTCCTTTCAATTAGCTGAAAACTACAAAAGACTCTAGGTTATATTGAGCATTTTTATGTAAATTGTCTAAGGCATAGGAGCAGAGTGGAGTATGTGCAACGCTGGATCTGATCAAAAGTGTGAAATTGAAAAATTCTCCTGACAGAAAACACAGCCTTATCAAAACCAGAAGCTTTCTGAAGATATCAAATGTTAGGAAAGTTAAATTTTCCAGATGGAAACTGAGAAGAGAAACTGTATGTTGGAAAACCAGGTTAGTGCTAATTTTTGACCGAAACATATGTGCTTCTGGCCCTGTATCTGGAATTTGAGCTTTAATTGAAGCAAAAGTTTAGAGCAGGCAGAGTTTCACTTTTCCTCCTTCCCCACACTTTTACTCTCTTCCTTGCCTTCTCCTCCACCCAAAGAGGACAAAGAGCACAAAAGAGTGAAGATTGGAAAACTCAGGAGTAAATATACCTACTGTTTCCTAGAAAGAGAGACTCAGAAGACAGGGAAGTGTCTGAACAAAGAGCATTATTAGACAGCAAACAGAGACACCTAAGCAGCAGAAATGTTATAGAATGGCTGGCCTAAAGTCACAGAAAAGAGAATTTCATGACTGGTCTGATCACAAAATTGGGTAAATAAATAAATGTTGCTGACTTCTTGATTAAGAGGACCTAGAAGTTGTTTATTTTCAGACCATCTTCTAAAGTGAAAAGCAAGTGCACATTTCTGTGAGAAAGCTGCAAAAATTTGAACGATGGAGTATTTCAAAAGGGGATTTTTGCTCAGGATGTCAATGGGATAGCAGTGAGAGAAGAAGGACACAGATTTTCAGCCTGGCTCTGCTGCCCAAACCTTGCTGTCCAGATCAAAACCTCTAGCATAGGACTAGCTGGGGCTGGCACATGCACTCCATCATTTACAGATTTCGGTGAAAGAAACACAAATGAAACATGACAGGTGAATGCCAGTCCATGTATTGCTGAGCTATGAGGAATCTTGTAAGCATCACTCACTCAATTGGACCCTGCACGATATCAGTGGAAAAAATCCCACCTTTCACTGCAGCCCTCTGGCCAAAACAGCCTGTGCTGGGCCCAAGCACGTGCAATAAAATATATGCGTTTATTTTTTTTAAACAGCACTAGAATGAACTTTTAGTTTTAATAAACAAACAATTGCTAATGGTCCTTCCCCACTTTCAGTCCATTTGGCCTTTTTTATCCCCTTTCCTTCTAGGTCCTAGACATTTTACAAACACTTGTAAATAACCATACCCAGGCCAAACAGAGAGTCATTCTTCATCCTAAACAGGATGGCAGGGATAGTGAAAAAACAATGTTTGTGGCTGGACTGCATTGTAGAAAGTTGGAGGGAATAGAGGACATTTCTGTGTCTGGAAATAGAAGACGAGTGGTTGTTTATAATGCAACATGTTAGAGACCAGATTAGATAATAACATTCTAAACAGAAGAACTCATGCTCCACCAAATCTGAAATAAACTTTGAAAAGATGTCTCAGTGAGCTCCATCTCCTTTTGGGGCCCTCACAGTACCATGAGGTCAGAGCTGCAGGAATGGATCATTTCACATCATTTGCTCAGTCAGTCACTGGGTGAGTATGAATGACCCACATACTGTGGCCTGATGTGATCAGGAATAGCAGATCTCATTTTGGTCTATCTGGAGAAGTTAATGTGCCATTGCTGAGCTGTGTGTGCTCTGATGATGCATTTCTAATAGAGTGTGCACAGTCATCAGCCTGCCTTGCAGGAAATATATGTAGAAATCTAAGATTTTTGGAATTATCCAAGAGATTTGGGAATCTTGTTTCCAGGTGTAACTTCAGATATTTCATTCCACAGAGTGTGAAGTCTCATTAAAATTGATAAGCTCTGTTTTCTTAAGTGCATTACAAATTGCAATAAATTGCAATCATTAGAGCTATATTAACAGGGCTTTGCCAAAAAACATTTCTGGATTTTTCAGAAAAACAGAACATAGGTAAAGAATTAATGTGGATTAACCTGAAACACTTTGATCACCTTGAAGCATTTAAGAACCTATGTATAGTTCTTCTGATGCAGGTCACTTTATTTCCTGGCAACATATGATTTTGAAACAAAACAAAGAAAAACTGGAGCTTTCCAGCAGTATAGCTCATTGTTTTAAAACTTACAGTTACTTGTTATTTTTGGATGAAAAATAAAAGCAAGCTGAGTTTTGTTCCCGCTTCGTTATTGGGTATTTTTCCCTGGAACTCTATTTAACAACAAGTATAGTAAATCCATTGTTTTTAGACCAACAGATGAGTAGTTATTCTGTTAAGCAGAGTTAGTAGAAGTATTTTCAGCAGAGCATCCCTCCACCCCCACACTTTCTGTTATCAAAAATGGGTCTGTTTCAACAGTATAAACATTTTCCATTTGAGTGGATCCCTTCCAGTGGAATTTTCCACAGAAGTCACTAAAGGAGGGGCAGGAGACCCGCAGGAGCCTGTGCAGGGCTGACACGATGCCCGGTGTGCCCTGTGCCGCGGGCTCCCTGCAGGGTGGGCTGCGCAATCCCGCCCTGCGTGGCCTGGCCCGTGCTGGTGGCACGGGGTGGCCATCAGGCCTCATGGACCGTGGGGCACCACAGGCACTTGTGGGAAAGGGGCATGCCAAGAATAAGGTCAAACCAAAAACTGAAGGCGGCTTTTCAGCATTTCTAAACCCATGGTTTTCTTTAAAAAATAAACTCAGTTAAATTTTATTTCAACTGCTTGTCCCAAATGTTTGTTTGTCCTTAGTGATGAAATTACATTTTTCCCATGGGAAGGACATTATATTTTTCTGTACCCTTTAATGTCAGTCACTCCACTACCCTAAATTTCATTGAACCACCGTAAGCATAGCTTTAAACACCTTCCAAAGCCTCTAGTCAAAATACTCTTTTATTCTTTTTTAGTGTGCTTAGTTTTTCTCTACACATCTGCTGCATTCCTACCTGCACCACAGCAGTGCGTATCAAACCGAAATAAGATGGTTCAGTTGGACAAATACAAACTGAAGTCACCAAATAAAAAAGTGTGAGAAGCGAGGGAAAGTTTAGACATCAAAGAATGACCATTTCCTGACTTTTAGAGCTACCTTTAAGAGCTTTGCAAGCAGAAAATCTTTGCTCACTTTGACAGTCTTACTTTAAGCTGTTACAGCTCAGATTCACATGGCCCATATTCCATCTGATTTCTCAGGTTTTAGTGGTTTTCGTACCAGCTTTCTCTGGTCCTTCTGAAGTATTTTGTCTATAGAAACCTGGGGGCTGAGAAGCTTGGGTGGAATTTGGGAAGAAATCTTTGATTAATTAAAAATTTCTTTAGAATATCTGCTCTCCTTTGTTTTCTTTCTTTCAGATTCCTCCTGGTAGGCTAGAAATCTGAAACACCCTACTCCTCCTTGGAAGATACTTGCAGTTCTTTTTGATAAACACTTGCTATTTTCTATTGAAACTTCAAGCTAATTTATTGAAGACTGCCATAAAAACTCTGATCCTGCTTTCTCTTTCTGTTTAATGCTTTCCCTGGAAAAGGTAGGATGAACTGATGGGAGCAGTAGTCCCCAGTGTCCCACAGTGTGCCACTGGCCATGGGGAGAGGAGAGCCAGTGGCCTTTGCCAGGACCAGGAGCTAAACAAGGAGGGGGGCACACTGCCCATGGTTCATGGAGTGGCCCTTTCCCGTGATGAAACACAGACTACCTCCATGCTGTGCTTGTGATTCACCTCCCCTGGCATCCTTTCGTGGAGCCAAGGGAGGAAAGGGAAGGAGCAGAAGCTGAGCCCTTCATTTAGCACCCTGAACTCCTGAATGGAACGACAGGGGTAGGGAATTCCTACGAGGAACAGACTGCTGTTATTTTTGGCTTTCTCAGAAATTTCCACAAAGAGAACAACTTTCAGCTGAGTAAGCGTCAGGAGCTCAAATAGGAGGCCTGACTCCATATCAGACTTCTCAAAACGTTCACTTCTCAGGTTATTAAGTTTGGTCTTTGCCCTCTTGAGACCCATGAAATGAATCAATGTCTCCTGCCAACCACCAAGGGATTTGCTGTCTTCATGCCTCATTGAGGCATCAAAAACTAACCAGTGAGGTGAGAGTTCCTCAGTCATGGATTGCACAATGCTCCAAACACTAATGCTCTGTGTACAGAAATAATATCCTGAAGGCAGGTCTCTTCACACTGATGTTGTTACATTTTCTAGCCACTATTGCTCTTTAATATCCCAGTTTATACTTAAAGGCCAATGCATGTAAATGCTGCTGTGCCTGCAAAATATCATATGCAGGCAGCTGCATTTTGGCAGGAACTGTGTGAAAATGCCAAAATCCTTAGCTGGTACAGACAGTGTACAGATTAAATCCTCTAAAAATGCCAAAATCATACACAAGAATGGACTACTGCCATTGGTGTAACTGTGGAACAATTTGGTTAAAAATGAAGTCCCAGACTTTCCCTTGGGTATTCTCAAAATTTTTCCTTTGGGAAAAAGTTACTTAGCCCTCATGCCATGAGAACTGTGGAGGAAAAATCAAATTAGTGTTAATATGTCTCTTGAAACTTAATGATGAAGAAGTTCTGTCAACAATTTCTCTTTCTGCAATTTGGGAATCTGAAGTAAGTTGGTACCACTGTTCACATCTAAAACAACCTACACAGGCTGCACAAAGCCAATGTTACCTTCCAGTATGCATAACAATGTGCTAAAAGACGTTCTGAATAAGTCATTAGATCAGCAAATTAGTGATAGAATTGTGATTAAGAGCAGCTGGAAATAGACCAGAGGTTAACTGGGAATTTCCTGCTCCACATTAAGAACTGCAAGTTTAGGAGAATTTGATTTAGTCCTTTTCATGAGCTTAGTAGAGCCAGGCAACCTTTCAGAGTGGGGTGATGTACTATGCACGATTAAACCACTGGACCCTTTCCATTAACTTTAAAAACTATTGGAAAGAACTCCATATGGATTGGTTTTCCATGGCAGCTCTGCGCTGCTCTCTCATCGGTGTGTGTAGAACAGATATATTTTCCTCAGGAAACTTGTTGGCATGAAACTCTGGCCCAGGATAGCTCCAGGAACTAAATCTAGAAGCCTTTGAGAGTTGTTAGCAGCCCATAATTTCAGTCTCATATCTCACACTTATCACTTATTACTTCCTTCAGAATAGAGACTTGATTTTGAACTTGGACTTGCTTCCGAACAGTCCTGTTCCCCCAGTGTAGCAAACATCCTCCAGCATCACTAGAATCTCAGAGCAGACACTCTTGAGCCACCATCTTAGTTTACAGCCTCCCACCACAACAATCAGTGGCTCCACATTCAAGTACAAACATTTAAGTATGACAAGTTGCTGTCTTGAGTATCAGCAAGTGGACATTAGCAATGATGGAAATTACTTCACACTACCGGGTCTCTCATTACTTTCACCCATCACCTACAAAGATGCTGAGGAAAACCAGGAAATGGTTAAGCTGTTTTTTGCTTGCACTGTCATGGAAAATCAACATTTTTCTGTTAATTTCCAGAAAATCATCTACATTTTTTTCTGGTCATTCTGCCTTCTACACTACAGCGTCTGATAAGCTCAAGTGCTGGGTCAGACTTAAATATATCTGACTGATCCCACAGTGGGATTCACCAACTCATCAGACTGTGTGACAATAGTTATCTGGCAGTTTGGGATGGTGCCTAAGTCTTTGGGCAGAGAACAGCAGGAAAGGCTCCCAAGCATAGCCATGTCTGAAAAGTCTCATTCATCTGCCAATGACAAGGAAACAAATAAGCTTTAGATACTGCTGACCCCTTACTGAAAATGTCTGGGGAACTATACAGAGTGTGAGGTGGAATCAGGGTTTTGTCCAAGCAAGCCTACAGGTAGGACAGGGTTTTTTTGTTAAAATATAAACTCCACTTTCTGCAGAATTGAAGAAACACGTGTTTTTGTTAAAATTCTCTGTGCAAAAGTGGTTTGTTTGGGGCTTTTTGGCAATTTGCTTTTGTGAAAACAGAACACTCCCAATTCTCATTCCATCTCTGCTGCATCTCATGCAGAAGACAAGGATGTATGGAACAGGACATATATCCAGCATTTTCTATGGCAAGGTCATGATGCACTCCTGTGTTACTGCACAAAGGACTGGCTGGTCCTTCATGGGAGCCCCCTCCTGACCCCATGGCCAAGGGACATAGCCCTCAGAAGCCCAGCATTTGGAAGGCATTTGGAAAAAGGAGATAACATAACTATGGCTCCTGGAAATCTTTGCAACACACACCACACATATGTAGGTTCTTTTCTTCCAGAATGCTTCAAGGTTTCATATAAGCAAAACCTCAATCTTACCTCTCTTTTCTACATGTTTGCAGGAGCTATGAAAAACTTCTCATCTCTACTAATGCAGCATGTTCAACAATGAAATGCTGATCTTAATACAATCAGTTTTATACACCACTTTTGACATCCAAATTTGAAACATTTTAGTTACAGCCTTCCTTACAGAGTGCTTTACTCAATGTAAATCAATGATCTGGAAACAGAAGTACTGCAGGTCCTTAAACCTGAGCATTAGCCTGGAAAGGCAGAGCAGATGCCTTAAGCTGTTTGATGCAGACAAAAAATGATTGCTGACCTCCGAAAGGTTGTGTGAAATGCCCTTTTCCTCCATGTCCCGTGTCTGTTCTGGGGAATAAAGAGCGGACACAGATTCCAGGCCATTGGATTTGGAACCCATCTTTCCCTTCAGCATTTTTTGTGTGCTCACTGAGCCCCTCCTCTCCCGGCATGCTGGCTTGAGGCTGACTCCTCAACACGAAGCACTGAACCCTCCCATGCAGTGAACAGGCAGAGCTCTCACTGAACCTGGGGCTGGCAGCTCCAGCCTGCAAATACCATAAAGTTGTTATGATATGAGGCTTTTTGTGGCTGGATGCCAAAGTCTACTGGCTTACCCCTCACTGTAGTAAGGATAAGAAAAGCTAACATTTCACTCAACCATCAGAAACATGAATTGACCTTGATAAGTGGATGAATGGAATTTTTCAGGTTTGGGGTAATAATAGTCAGTGACTCCATGATCACTGGTGGTATTGGAAAGTTTAAATAATCAATCTTCATAAAAATCCTAATCTTTGCCTGACAGGCACTATATACAGTGTGTGGAATATTAATATTGCATTCTGTTCTGGACAGCTCAGTAACAGTAGTGAGAACAAATTGGAAGGCATTCAGAGAAGCACAGCAAAATGATGAAGTGGCTAGAGAGACTGATTTATGTGGGGTTATATCAAAAGAATTGTGAGTTCTGTTTTGGCCAAAATGCGAGGGAGAAAGGATGATCTGTGGAGTCATAAGAGCATCATTGGGTGTCTGGAGGGGAGATACTGCAGGAGGAAAGTAAATTATTTGGAGTCCTCTCAGGGTGTCAAGTTAGGATCAGTAGAAAGAATTAAGTAACCGTCAGTTAAGGCAGAAAATCAAGGAAGTCTTGTTTCTCTGTTATCTCCCAGATCAGCTGGTGAAAATATATCTGACAAAACTGAAAATAAGTAGCAGGTAAAACATTAAAGGCTAATGAGGAGAAAAGGAGAAATTAAGATAAATAAGGAGAAATTGACAATGAATAATGTCCCACAGTCTCTGAATGTCTTCTTGAATACTCAAGAGGTCCTTCACTGTAGGAAGGAAAGGGAATATCAAGAACCAGTAGGGAGGTGACGAAAAGTGATGAGTGACTTGGAAGAGACCCACAAGACATGTCCCAGCTGGTGACCCAGAGACAGTGAAGTTTGGCCAGGGCTGGGATGCATAATCCTTGGGTGCCCTGACTCCAGGTCAAGCCTTGCTATCAAACAAGCCTGAACTAAAGGTCCAGACTCCAGAGGACAGCCAAAATCTGGATCTTAAGTATCCATCTCTGACTCATGTCTAGTTTAAGGTGTCTGTTTTGCAAGGGAAGAGAAATGATAGATCCAAGATGGGGACTTCTGTCCTCTGTCAATCCCTCCTCCCTTCAATGACAGGAACTGGCAGTGCAGCTGTCAAAGCCCCCAGCACAGCACACAGTGGGAAGGGACATGCACTTCTCTTTGGCAAACTTGCTATCTAGAAACATGTGTGCAGAGGATCACCCACCAAGGGTCTGGGCTGTGTCTCTGGAGGGAGGGCTTTCTTAACAGGACAGCGAGTTCCTCTGGAAGGGGATGAGTAGAAACTATGTACAAACAAGAGATCAAACAGGCCTCTTGCATACTGGCCAGAAGGCAAAGGTTTAGTAACCCCACTTTTGGAGGACGACTGGGATATCAATGACCTCTGCACAGCCACCCTTTGTGAGGAAAATGCACATCTCCAGGCAGCTGTCTGAGCCAGAACTTCTCTTTCCCAGGTGTGGGCTCCTTGTCACTGCTGTCTGATTACAGCTCTCCTCGTGGGGAGAGAGGGATACACAGTGGAGGTGTGATGTGGAGGTGGTGTCCCATCTGTTTAGTGTCCTTATTTCCTTTTAGATTTAGGAAATTTTAAGCAAATAAGGTCTCTGAAGAATGAATATTTTGAAAATAAACATAATATTTCTGTTTCAAATTCTCAATTTCTCAAGCATTAATGCTGACTGTGGACTCAGTTCTATCATAATTCGTGTATGATATTGCTCTGTCCATTTTCTGTTGAATGTTACAGAGATTTTTCTCAGCCCTTGCCCATCACTGGATTAAGAAATTGTGTTTTAACCTCTGAAATATGCAGCCTGAGTCCTTCCAGACTGAGATCTCATGGTGCCAGGATGATGCTTTACTTTTTGGCACAGCCATCTCAGTAGCATGGTCCTCCTCAGAAACAGACCATGGCTTCTCATACATCCCTTCCTCCCTGGGACAACTACTATATTTTTTATGAAAACCTGCTTTTGCTTTTACTAAAGGGGTCTGATAGTAACTCAGCTTCCTCCCCTGACCTTCCACACACCAGAGCATGTAGTTCTGGACAGTTGCCTCCCAAATCCTCCTTGACATATCCCCAAAAGCAACAGGGCTGTGATTTCCTGCCACTGTAAGCACTGCAGTGATCAGCAAATATTGCTGATGAAAGCAGTCCATGGCCCACACACATTCCTCTTCAGTGACACTCAGGCCAGCAGAGCCAGGCACATGCTGTACTGAGGAGACTTAACATGGATCCTGACATAACTGGGTGCTTTTTGCACTCCCAGCAGCAAAATTTAGGCAAAGAAGCCGTTTGAACTCTTAAGTAAAAAGAACACTCTTGTGTGGATATTTCACCAGAGTAACTCTTCTGCATACAATTTACATAACTTCTGAAGTCCTGTTGGTGAAAAGGCTGGGAAGTCCTCACTGGATATGGTTGATTTACATAATTTACATCAATATATAGAAAAATATCTATTTAAGTGACAGTCATCTTACCCTGGTTGGTGACATGGTCCTTATCACTTTCTCTCTAGCACATGGAGGTGAACTTGTGGACATAATGTTGGGATTAATTAGGACAGAGCTCCTCCTAATGAATTTCCGTGCTTTGGGGACCACTTTTAAGTAGTACTATGAAAGCCAGAGTATTTGGAGTAGTCCCTTGCCTAGGCTGCAACACAATGCCTAACACAATTTTGTTTCGGCCATCAGATTTTGCTTGTACCCCCAGGTTAAAGAAAAAAATGAAAGAGATCTTGGCATGTCATCTCTTCCTACTAGAAAGAAAGTGAAACAGTTGAGAAAACTGATCTGGATACAGACAGTAATTTAATTAATTGGATGTTACAGAAGAGATGTTTATAACATTTTCCTGCCCTTCTTCACTTGTATTACCAGCCTAGTGCTTTTTAAATGTTGGTCCCAAGGACTCCTTCTGGAGGCAGCAGCTGTAGATTCTGCAGCAGTTTCCCACCACCTCACTGCAGAGCAGCCCCTGCACTCACACACGTGAAGCCAAGTAATGCTGATTTCCAGACACAGTTGAAGCAGGATCAAAGCTTTGGTGATCAAAATCCAATAGGAGTTTGCCCGTGACACCATCTGTGTTGGCTGAAACATAAAACTCATCACCAGCCATATATCACTCATTATCTTGATCCAGCAGTGTACCAAAGGGACATTCCTGCTGGATGAGCAGTCCCACTGATTTTAGCAGGACTATTTACACATGTATATAAAGAGATGTGCCTGAGTATTTCTCTGGAGCAAACCTAAGGCCTTTAGTTCTTTTCATTTTGATATGGTGATAGTGCTTAAATGAATCAATGCTAACTCTCATTAACTAGCAGACTAAAATTCAATTTAAGCATTTCTTTAATTAGTGAGACTAATTTTTGCTCAAAGATTTAAGGTTTGACTTTTAACTCCACCTCCATGCACGATACACACAAAAACCCACAGAGTCACTCCAGTCCCCAAAGGAAACCAGCTGTCAGGCTGACACTCACTGCTCCTGGGGTGACACACACTTACCTGGGACCAGTGGCTGCTGACTTTAATGTCACAAGCATGACCAGTTTGCTCTGTGGCAATGACACTTCTGCAGAAAGCATTACCTGTGTCAGGAATCCCATTTTGTGCATTACATTGACCAGTGTGTTAGTTGGTACATGTGGAGCAAAACAGTCTTTTTTTCTTTAAGTTTTTCTTCAAATGTAAGCTAATTATGTAGAGGCAGTATCTACCAGAACCCTGTATGTTTTCCTTTGAGATGGATCAGATGCATTGCCTTGTGCACAAATGGTCCTGACCTTGGGGAAAGTCTGGTCAAGCTCAGAACCATTTCACTCCTTAATCTTTTTATTAGTTGCCTTAATCACTAGAAGTCACCAGCATACCTATACTGCATACACCCCAGCTTCACCTGATCACCACAGACAGAGGTTGAGGCAGTGTGGACCTCTAAATCCACTGAACTGTGTAACATGTTACTTTTGGCCTCCCATATTAAAACCTTTTAAACTCTGCAGCAAGCTTTAAAACAATCACATTTCCTCAGGGCTGCCAGAAGCAAACGTAAATACAGGAGTTCAAAAGAAGAATCCAGTTTTCACAGCTGCATCTTAGTTAAATTAAAAAGAAAAAAAAAAAGACGAAAAAGAAGAAAGACAAACTGACCTAAAAGCTTTTGAAAATGCAGACCAGGGCAGACAAAAGTAATTATTCTAAAGCTGTCCTAGATGTTTTAGGAACTCTATAATTTCCAGATCTGAAAATCTTTTCTTTTTTTCTAAGGAACCATCATTTTCAAGTAATACAGGACTCAAAAATGTCTTGGTTAGAACTATTATCAGGGCTTCAAGAGGAAATAAAATATACCACAGCTAGGAAAACATGTCATTTTGGCTATAGTGTATAACTAATTGATTTTTGAGCATTGCCTAATTGTCTGACACTGGTTAACCAAACAACAATGCATTTTTTCACAGGCTCCAATATTAGCTGAAACCATTCTGTGACCTCCCCCTGTTGAGAGACACAATGTATTTTTGATCATAAATCTAACAGGGTAAGGACTGGAAAGGGGATTCCTGCTTTGTTTTTGCATTTTAACTGAGGTTAAAAAATTCTAACTGTTGCCATTTATACAGGGAGTCATATATTTTAGTGAGGGCTATGGCTCAGAGAAATGTGGATACCAAAGCTGTGCTGCTGAGCTTTGTGTTTATTTTGACACAGCAATGGATTGGATTTGTGAGTAGAGTCATGCTTAAATCATGGTTAAACTCATCTTTGATGGCTGCACTGAACTGACTCCTGAAATAAACTCGAGGAACTAAAATATACTATTAGTAAAACTTTAAATTAAACTGTATTTTTGATATGAAAATCTTCAGGTGCTCAAAATATTCTCTCTGCTTCCTCCACATCATGGATGCTGAGCAATGTATGTCATCTCAGGCAAACCAATTTCCACTGAAAAATATGTGCTTGAGATGACAAAAACTGTACAAATTTATATATTAACTACATTTTAAGAAAGAAAAACTTGAGAATAAAAGAAGAATAAAATTTTGCAGCAACATAGTCTAAAATACAGATATTTACTTTTAAAAAATTTTACTGGTCCCTA
>VXAX01005064.1:241229-322377 GCA_013399835.1 Leptocoma aspasia | reverse complement strand
CCAATAAAATTCATTAATAAATTATTTATAAATTATTATAAACTAATATAAAACAAAAATTCGGACAAAAAAAAAGAAAGAAGATAAATTATTTTACATCTTATAGTGGAAAAGCTAAAAATAAGCGCTTCAATGTGATTTGAAAACATATTGTTTCTCTTTGGCCAGCCAACTAAGAAACTGATATTCTTATTTTCATAAGGGGGACACTGAAAGGATTTAAAGCACCATTTGGTTTGGAGTGTGTGCCAAGGAACTAACCTGTTGAATTTTGGAGCAGTTTTACAGCTGCTATGCAGTTTGTGTTGACATTCCACTGAGAAGGAGAGATGGGCAAGTTACCATTTGTGACTGGACTGTGAAGGGAATTTTGATCTATTTTTGGAGACCATTTCCTAATCAAATAAACACTCATAATGCATTTTTCAATATCAATTTGAAATATGTTCTTTGATTTTCTTGGAGCTGTGCATTTTCAGCCAGCAGCTATTTACCTGGGCACCAGAGTAATGCTACAGTTATGGGGACTGCTTTGGTGAAAGGTTTCCCATTTGCAGAAATGTTATTTTTATTGCCCTGTGCACAAGTCTGGGAGTAAAAATAGTGTTTGCACATTCAGTGGCTCTCTCACTGTGCTTAATTCCACTGATTTGTTTTCATTTGCTGATAAGGGAACTGGAGAAGTGAAGGGAGTAATTGATGAGCTCCAGTGCAAATTCCCATCTCACAAGCTGGTAGGTAAATAAAAACCCATCCTAGTGAGTGGTGGGAAAAGGCAAAAAAGGAAAAAAAAAAAAAAAAAAGAAAAAAAGAAGGGAAAAAAGAAAGAGGCAGACAGCAATGTGTTGATCACAGGCTGAGTCTGTCCATGATAGTAACTCAACAACTGTATGCATCTCACCAAGTGAATTCTCTAAAGGGAGGAGTCCAAAACACTGAGGTAAAATGAAATTCAAGAATGTCAGTATTTTCTATTTGATTGCTTTGCCATGTGTTCTTCTGCTTTGTTCTTTGTGTGTGAATCCTCAGTATTTATGATGAAACTGGACTGTGAGGATGGAGGGTGCGTTCTTGAAATGCTTTGTGGGAAACTGGCGCCCCGTTATGGTACTGAAAACTACCTGGCCACATCCCAGGTCCTGACTTGGAAACGTGCCTTAAGGAGTCTTCCTGGCTTTTCCTCAACTGTTTCCCTCAGTGATAATGAAGAAGAAAAAGGAAGAGCGAATGTAAGGTGCCTTCACCCCCATCAGCATTGGCTGCAGCACACCCAGCACGAGCTGCGGCTGAGTGCGATGGAATGGTCTGATCCAACTGGGAAAAGACCATAAAACTCCACTGCAAACACTTGTATAAACAGGACTTTTTTTGATGAAATTGAAACCATATTTTGACTTGTCGCTAGAAAAACAAATCTGAAGAGATAGTTATATATTGAATAACCTTAGAGTTTTCAGAGCCAAGAAATCAGCTGCTGGCTTGAAGATTTGGATGGCAAAGTGAAACATGCTGACCCAGGCCAATTCCTTAGTGTTCTGTGGCTCAGCAGCATATTCATGTTGTGAGTTTGCTCTCCATCACAACCACTGAGGACTTCTTGGGACCAGCAGGTATAAAACTATTATTCTTCCCTCAAAAGTTTTCATCAAACAAAAGTGGAATTCCCAGGAACTCTTACAACACAGGCCAAATGACACACAGGCAAGCCTTACAATAGTGTCAAGAGACTGGTGGCACAGAGGCAGCAGATAAGCATGGCCCTATAGTGTACCCATTTTATAGAAACCAGGAGCATAACTGGTGGTGTCAGCTGTGTGCTTCTCTCCAAGCATGTAATTTTTGTTCACAGTTCACTGGTTGGCAAAAGCTGATTCTGAGTATAATGCCAGGCATGTGCACAAGAAGGGGGGATCTGATGGAGCAGCTGTCCCTCACTAGAAAATGGTTCATTTTACCACTTGTGTCTATGGTCATCTCCTAGCAGGGACTGGAGCTGAGGCAGCCCTGAGGAAGCTTTCCTTATTTAAGAAGTTAGGAAATGCAAGACACCTTTGTCCAGAGCCATAAAGCTGGTGTACAGTAAATTAGCATCTCATTAAATAAATATACTGGGCCTCTTAAACACCCTGCTCAAAAGGAAGTATGTAAGATGTGTCACGTTATCCAAATTATCCACATGGCTATGATGAGGTGTGACTGCCTGCAAATGGAGTAAGAACAAGGTCTCAAAGGAGTTTTAGTATTGCTGTATTTTTCTATTTCAGTAGCACCTAAAGGCCCTGAATGAGATATAGGTCCCTGGCTGCGAAAACTTTCCATCTTAGGGAAGACAAAAGGAAACTGAGAAATGGACAAATAAGTGGCTTGCCACAGATTATAGAGCACATAACAGTAAAGGCAGAAAGAGAATACAGACCTTGGGAGTTCCACCCCATGTTCTGGTGACTAATTGAAATTAGCAGGTTGCTAACACCTGAAGCCTGCTGCTCTCTGCTGTTGTCACTGCCCTTCCCTCACTGCAGTCAGATATTTACTTTCAGAACAGCTGATTGTGAGCCGAGCTCAAAAACTCCATGGCAATGAGAAATGTTCAGTGATCAGTCAGGCAATCAAATGTCCTTTGTAATTGTGATTTTGGTGCCTGGGATTTTGAATGTTCATCTGCATTTTCTGCAGATTGCTTCTGCTGAGATCCAAAACTTGTAGCCAAGTCAGGTCCGTCCAAGGATACACCTGGCATGGCAGATGAAGTTACTGGCCCACCTGTTCCTTCTTTCAGCTGGGGAAATACCACAGGGAGCTGTTTTCATTGCTCTTGAGATACCATAACAGCTTTTGCAAGTGTTTCCATTGTGTTCCATTGCAAAGACAAATGTATGCACAAGGTGATTTTGTGCTGTAAAAGATTAGGAAAATGTGGGATTGTGAAGGCTTGGGCTGTAAGACTGCTAACCTGTTGGAAAGCCATCCTGGAATGAGAAGAGGACCATCTTCTCAGCTGATCCTTCCCATGTTGCCTAGCTGTAAATCCTCTCTAGTCCTGTCAAGCACCTGACATGATGGAATGAGGATGATGTTTACAGATGTCCTTGAAATACAATCCAGTACAGACTGTCCAGTGGAGGCCAGTGCTGGCAACAGTGATGTCCCCTTTGCACAATTCTCCTTCAGCATTTATCCACAGATGGTGCAGTTGCCAAAAGGGGATTTCCACCACTGACTTCCCAATCTCCTATTTCAGGTCAATCCAGTTATTTATTCCCCTGCTGTGAATATCTGTGGTTAGAGTAGGAATTAGGAAAGAGATTTTTAGTGGGTGATGGCCAAAATCATCAACAAGAAACCAACAATGCTGGCAGGGCTGACTTTTTAGTAACCTGAACTGACCACGAAGGGGAGAATGAAGAATCCCAGGGCAGGGCATTTCTGAAAGTCTTGCAGGTCCCATCGTGCTGGACATTGTATGCCTCTTCTGGGCAAGCTCATGTGAGACAGGTCTGTGGCCTGGAACTGCACTGGGGACCATCAGCCAAGCCAGGCAGCACAGAGGCCAGCTTAGTATCTCTTCCCCATCAGCTCTCTGACTCTCAAAAAGCTGCTGAGGCCTGCATAGGTCTTATGGGGAAGATCACAGCTAGGGCCAGCCCTTTGCTGGAGACCTGTACATGTGCAGCAGCACAGTCCATCCCATCTTATAGGAAGAGAGACAAAACAACAGCTGTAGGTGAAAGGACTTACCTCATGCCTCCTGTTTACTGATGCTGATTTGTTAAATGAAGTTACCTGTGTGTTGCAGAACTTGCAGCTGTACATATTCTCACAGGTATGTCAGCAGCAGCAGACCTTATGGTCCTGTGTGTGACCTGTTGGGACTGTCATAGAGCCTTTTGGGCAGCCATTCATTCAGATAGTAGAAAATCTAGTTGATTATCATTAGGACATAAAGCTGATGGTCCAGACTCTAAGGATGTCTGTGCTCTACCTCTAGCAGTGCCTTCAACCCATCTCTGTGTCAGATTTTTCAGCAGTAATGGGGTCAAACTGTGCTGGAGCTGTGGCTCCGGCTGTCTTCAAAAGCTGCTCAATAAATGTTACAGTGCATGCACTCAGGCTGGAGTGCAGGTAGCTGTTTCATTGTAGAAGGCAATCAGGTTGGTCAAGCATGACTTACCTTTAGTGTGTTCATGCTGACTGCTCCTGATCACCTTCTTGTCATCCATATGGATAGACATCTCCTACAGAATGAGGCACTCCATCGTCTTTTCAGGGATTGACCTGAAGCTGACTGGCTCACAGTCCTGTGTCCTCCTTCCTGCCCTCTTTGAAAACGAGGGTGACATTGGCTTTGTTTTTCCCATATTGAGCTGCAGCTCACAAGTTGAACCTGGAGCCAAATGCATGAAGGACTGGGTGGATCATGGCACAATGAACTCAGGATATGAGGTCTGCCTGTTGGCTTCTCTGCAGCACTTAGAGCAAGAGAGCACAAGGGCCCAGCAATGAAAGGATTGTCTCCTTTCATGAGTTTCCTTTCCTTGAGTGCTCCTGTGGGATACTTCTGGCTATATACCAAACAGTTTTTAAGCCTCCACAAGTCTGGCAAATGTTCTTCTCTCCTGTACCTTGAGTTGATAGGGTCTAAAAATGGGGACTTCCTAGGCATACTGCAGAATAAAAACAACTTTCAGCAAAAAGGTTTTGGAGCAATTGGGCTGTGAATGGTCAAAAGGTTACCAGTCATGGCTTCCTGGTTGAGTTCTTCTTTGGTTTCTTTTTTAAATAAAAACAGGTCTTGAGCTTTTAGGAATATTTTTCCATGTGCAAGGCGCCTGAAAATTCTTTTCATTGTTCTGTTTATTATTTAAATAAAAGTAAAATTGTCAGTCAATCAAAACTGCCTGCCCAGCCCCAAGATTTGATTCTGAAAGCTTCAGCTCTCCATGTGGTCTCTCTTAAACCACAGCAAGCTACCAGAGTTTAGAGCTGACTGCTCGCAGTACCACAGCAATCAATCCCTACTGCATCTAACCATGGTTATTTTGTAACACACCATGACATGAGCACATTCCTTCCTTATAAAATAATTGACTTCTCTATATCTCCAATGAGGTTTCATCTTCCCAGCCTGACCCAGTCTGACAAATGCACTGGATCTATTTAAAACAGCAGGTCCAGGGTAGCTACGCAAAGCACTGCAATTAAGTGGGAGCAGCCTGATTAAAATGTTGTCCTTAATTATGTGTGATGACATAGAAAAACCTTTTTTATAGATTCTCTTCGTGACAGGGCCCAGACTGCCTTGCCAAAGCCCTAATGCTAGACAGCAGGAAACTTGGCCAGGAACCAAAAACTCAGCAGACACTTCCCTTAGACAGCACTTGGTGCAGAAAGCAATCTGTCCTGCCCCATGTATATTTTAGGAAGACAGGCTGAAAGTCAACACAAGCTTGAATAAATCTGGGGACTGGTATAGAAACTCATGTTATCTTCAGACAAGCCTAACCCCCAGGTCAGCAGGAGTCTAGAGTATGGGGTCAGAGTGGGACTAATGCTTGTAAGTATAGACCCCATTAAAATTACAACATTGTTTACATCAATCTGCTTCATTCATGAAATGATGATGGTGCCAAACTTTCCTGGGTTTTTTTTTATGAGAAATGGGCAAGGCAAATTGGGCAATAGTCCAAAGGCCCCTGAGGCACAAGTTAGTTTTGATAGATTAGAAACAAGATGAATCTCCATGGGATGGTATTAAAGCATCTTTTATTATGTGCAAAGCAGCCTTTTAACTTCCCAGGAGACAGTCCTATCTCTCCATGCTAGTCCAAGCAAAAAGCTTTCAGCATTAATAACACCTGGAGAACCCCACTGGTCTGACAGCTCGAGGAGAGCAGCTTGGCAAAGGCTGTCTGACCTCCTAAAATAGCCCATTTTGGTCAAATAGTGCTGTGCTCTGGACAAAATTACCTCCTTCCAAAAGCCATAGAAGCTTTGAACACAAGATGCCTCACAGCTTTAGGGCCTTGATTCCTGTATTTCCTCATACATTTATCCACAGATCAGTTGCATTGCCTGAAATGTCTGACAGACCAAGATCTCTCATTTTTTCCTAATAAGTTAATAGCATTTAGCTGCTGCAAGGTAGATGAACTCATACCATGGTGGTCACTGGACTTGCTGAGATGAATGTGATGTGGACAAGCAGTTTTAGTGTATAATCTCTATCCCAAAAGTGTTGTCCAGAAATATCTTCACGTAAATTCCCAAAAACTATTTTTGGTCATCCTGGAATGTTTGTTTGCAAACATGCATATAATGTATTTACTACATGAAATAAAAGTATTTTTCAACTTTTTTTCAAGTGATAAAATGTTGCTCTATTGATTTTTTTCAGGTGTTACAAATTTAAAATAAATGGATGTGTGTCTTTCACCAAATGTTGTTCCAACATAAATACTTTTTCTTGTTCTGATGAAAACACAGTAAATTTCCAGCCAGTTCTAGTATACATTTCCAATTACTTGTTTCAAAAAGCATCCTCTCTACACAGACTTTGGAGAAAGGCAGTGAACATAACAAAGAGCCTAGAAGAGAAATCTCTGAAAAGAGATTGCTAAATGTCATTTTTTCAAGCAGGAGAGAAGTATAATATACATGATAAACTGTATGAACGATAAAAGTGTCAGGGAAATATGGCTCTCCTTGGCTTATAATATAAAAATCCTCAATCAAACAAGCGACAATTCAGTGAAACAAATTCAAAGCCAGCAAAAGGAAATATTACTCATTTTAATTACATTTTTCATAGTGCAATTTGCTGCCAGACAATGTCACTGAGGGAAAGAACTCAGAAACAGAATGGACATTTATAGAGATAACAGTAATACTTAAATCCATCATGAGTATTGATAACATATATTTTGGAAGGAACATCCAGCCTGAAAGAAAGAAGGTTAAAGAACCCTAACTGCTAAAGGAGAAGTAGGTCCTGGCTGCTGCTGAGGACACAAGCTTGGGTACAACAGATCTGCTTCAGGCAGGGAGCTGCAATTCCCTTGGATGCATAAAGAGGACAACAGTCATAAAGCAGCAACAAAACATTGCACTTCTATATGAATCTGGCTTTTCTATGTATTGGTAGCACTATTACTGCAAAATTTGAAAATCTCCTTTCATTCTGAGCCAGAATGAAAAAAACCCACTGAATATTTTATTCTAAACACTCAGTAAAAATGTCCTTTTTGGGGAAAAAAAGATCTCATATGTATTTATTCTTCTGTTACTTTTATTAGATTTACATCATTTCTTGAGACATAGCCATTCCAGCCTTCACTGGGAATCATGTTAAAATATTTTAAACAATAGCTGCTCATCCAATTTATGAGTTCTTTGTTCTGAATGTTAGGATATACTAACACTGGTAGGAGATATAATCCAGAAAAGACAGGATGTTTCAGTCATTGTGAAGTAGCAGCTGTCCCTATTTATTAAAAAAAAAAAAAAAAAAAAGAAAATTAAATAACGGTTATTACAGCAGGTATTGTAACATAACTATCACATCCTGTGCCGTCTCTTATGTCATATATCATCTCACTTGATGAACACACTGGATGCCTGTGGCCACTTTCCCCTTTCGTCTCCCTACACAGATCCTTGTTTTCCATCCCAAAATATAACTGCCACAACTCCTCTACAATGGGTTATGGCATGCTAGTTGGAAGACTGAATGACACAGAAATGTCAACAAATAACTAAAAGCAGAAAAAAGGAAATAAACATTGTTTTTATGTTAAAAAAAATTATAAATATTGATGAGAACAGTCACCATCACTACAGATTATTGTGGAAAAATATTTACTCAATCACTTGAGCAAAAATGTCCTGAGCAGCTCTAGTCAATATATGTACAGCTAACTGTAGCATATATTTACAAAGACTAATAACTCTGAAGAACCCAGGAGGCTACTGGAAGAAGTTAAGAACCAATTTGACTTTTAGCCTTGCTTTAAGATTTCTGTTTGTATTGAAGAGTGCCTGGTCTTCCCTAACCAGGAAATCCCTGATTCATCTGCTTTGCAGAGACGAGAAGGAGTGCAGGTTTTTCTCCATCAGGAATGACACTTGTGTAAGATCAGCCCCCAGGTACAAGTCAGGAGACTTCTACCCCCCCAGTACTGCCTGAACCACTCCAGTCTAATGCATTGCAGGTTAGAGGAGCTCCAGCCCACAGTTTCTCATAATTCAGCTTGTATTTGGCAGGAATCTTGCATGTTTTCCATATACAGATTGGATCCTTGCCTGTCTCCAGTTTAAAACCTTGGTAAACCAATTTCTCAGGAAACCTATTTCTCTCTGTGCCCTGGGATCACATGAATAGCAGGCTCTCATGACACTTCCTGGTGTTTCAGCTTCACCTCAGATCTTTTCTGTGGCTCAGCTCTTGGGACTGATATCTGGCCAGCTGTGGGAGGGGCTGCACAGTCTCAGCTGCCAGATGTGATCCCTTCGACATGGCTCTGTCTCCAGATGTGGCCTGCACATCACAGTGCAGAGAAGGGAAGTGTCCAGCACCTGTACCTGTCCCTGGGAGTGTCCATGTGGCACTCAGCCTGTTTCCAGCATGGACACAGAGGGGGAAGTTTCTGGGAGCAACTCAAGGAAGCTCTTCTCCATGCTGAATAATTTCTTGTCATGAATTAGGAATCTCAAAAGATAGCAGCCTTCACATTTCTTTCTCCATGAACTTGCAGCCTGTTTAATAGATACTGTATCTTCCTCCTCCTCAGCCTAGATTCCAATAGCTGACCAGTTGTTTCCTTCCAATGAATGCTGAAAATTGAACTGGGTGTTTAATGTCCATTCTCCCTCACTTTGTTCCCTGCAAATTCCTTGTTTATTCCTAGTTTGTGTCTCTCTTTTCAGTCCTCCATGATCTTTGGACAACACTTCACCTCTTGAAACAATTTGGGATATTGCAAACTGGCCACCAAGTGCAATTAGGAACAGGGAAGTGCTTCCAAACTTTTCTACCTAAGGCCCTCTCTTTGCAAGTATGATCCCACTGACATTCCTACTTCCATGCTCACAACAGATAAATTAGGAACTAAAGAGAAAAGGGAATGAGAAAAAGGGGTTACAAGAAAGTCACAGGCGTTCAGAGAAGAGAGGCTCAGGAACTTGCAGTCTCACCCTCTGAGAAATAAGAAAATTTCTCGTCATTGCTACTATTGGGCTTATACCTTGTATTTGGCTGGAGCATATCATTCAGGAAATCATTCAATTTGGATTTGAGGATATTAAAGGAGGTGGAATTCCCTGCTTTCTTTATCATTTTGTTAGAGTGCTTTACCGTTGTCTCCATCAAAGCTCAGCAGGTGAGGAACAGAGAGATCTGAGTGCTCATTTTGGAACCATCAAGACACCATGAACAGTCATGTTATGTGTCTTTCAGCTGTGACTATGTGAGTTCAGCCCCCAGAGTGTGGCTCCAAGTTACTTATTCTCAGCCCTCTGGCTTGGATGTTAACTCTCTGCCATCAATCATGCTCAGAGATATTTGGGCTTTTTGTTTTCCATTAGACCAGACAAGTGTCACTGACTACACTGTGGCAGACAAAGCTCTCCAGAAAAGAGGTTTGAAAAGCCTCACAGTGTGCTATCCAAATTATCCCAATTACCTAATTATCCTTATCACAGCAACTAATTAGACTGGCTATAAAGTTAAACCCATAAACAGACCACAGGCTATAAAAGCCTGCAGGCAAGAGAGCTGTTGAAAAGGGACTCAGAAGAACAAGTGGGTGTAGGAATGCTTTTATTTAAAGGTTTGGTCAAGGACAAGTGCCTGCAGAAAATAACCAGTAGTCTCTCAGCCTGCTAAGAGCACTGACAGACTACAAAATCTACACAAGTGTCAGCAAGGCCATCACTTACTATTGCCCAATTTTAACAACTTGCAGAAAAACAGAAATGTATTTTTCCCCAAAATAGTGTCTTCAAAGCAGGCACTAATTGAATCACAACCCTCTTTCTGAGGGTCTCCTTTTCCAAAAGGCAAAAGCAAAAGCTGACTGAGCACTGTAATGAAGGAACATGTTCCTCAAGTCTCATCCTTTTACAGAGCAAGGATCAAATAAATGATCAGTGGCCTAGGTTCCATTGTGCATCACACCTCTTTTGAAGGTCATTCCAATGCAACTAATGCAAAGCCTTTTTGCTCAAGGTGTGAAGAGTGTCCAAAAGGGTTTCCTGTCTTCCAAGATGAAAATTTTTGCAGCAAGGTGAAAGTCAATGGCATTTTTTATTGCTCACTCCTGGCTCTCAGCAATGCTCAGTTTGGCTGTTGGGGAGGCCATATGTAAACACTTTGTCAAAGTGCACTGTCTGTCCCTTTAAGCATTTGCTTGGGAAGGAAAAGGGAGTCTGACACCGTGTCTGCTGCTCTCTCTTGCTTGGAAGAATTAGTTCCTTGTAAATAAAAGCCTATGCTTTTTTCCTGCTGAGGTATTTCCCTATTGTCTGCTATTTGATTTCCTGTAAATGGACTTCCACTGCTGTTGGAACGTTTAAATAGAAACCAGAAATAGCTCAGAGCAGAGCTACATACACACAGTTTAATGGCAACCCAACAAAGTCATCTTTTTTTCATGAAGTTACCAGAGCTGATTTTTTTTCTCTCAAAGACCTTTGCTGACTTGTTATAGTATATATACTCTTTTACATTTCCTACCAGAGAAAAATCAGAGTGTGTAACCAAAACCAGGCAGAAAGAGCAGGCAGCATCACAGGCAGCAAACAGCTTGCAAGCAAGGCAGGATGCTTGTTTGGAAGGGATGGAGAGAAGTGTGTTCTTTCCTGAATGACAGCCCCAGGATGATGCCTAGAGCTTCCTCACCCCAGGAGCTGCCCAGGAGCCCTCCTAAGTAGGGTCTGGTAGGAGCATAGCCCTGCAACTTTATAACAGTAGAAAGGTTTCCTTCTGACACAATCAGAAACCCTGGTTGAAGCATCTTGCTGCTTCTTAGCAGAATTTGTGATGTCTTTTTATTCCTTATTCTGGTGTTTTTCCACATGTGCAGGTTTCCCAGCTGGCACACACATTTCAAACAGCAATTACACAGTAGCATTTTTGATAGTCGTAGCTACAGGCTCAGAAGTGAGGTGTCTCTGCTCTTGTAACCTTAATAGCCAAATATCAAGTAATAGCTCCAGAACTTGTAAGAATCAGAAAATATGGTCTGTTTGGAAGTAATAAAATGCACATTGCCATGGGCCTCCCAGTTCATGCACCTGCTGGCACAGACACAGCCAGTAAAAGGAAGCTTGTAATAACATAAAAGCTTGGAATTCAGAGGACTTAAAAGCTGAACAAATCATTGGAGAGGGAGGTCTGCATTGCAGAGAAATGAGCTTAAAAGGCCTAGAAAGCCACAAATGCTGATTGTTTCTAGATTCTGCTCCATTTTACTAACTTAATGTGAATTGGCTGAGGTTACAAGGTTAAGCTCTGCAATGTTTACCACTTTTCTAACTAAATAGAGGGGAACATAAGCAGAATGCATTGGGTTTCAGGGCTGCAGCACCATTTCCGTGCCTCTTCTTGGGAGGTACTTGAAGTTCAGAATATCCTGTGGGAGTGCAAGAAGCTCAGCACCCTCCACAGTACAGAGCAAGACTGCTCCTAGGAGATTTTGGCTGCCGGAGGCTTGGAGGTTTTTCTTGCACCAGCACAGATAGTTGAACAGATACATTTTCTACTGCTCCTGTCAATTGAAACTCTGGCACCTGCTACAGATAAAGCACATTTTGGTCAGCATCTTTCCTGAAAATATTAGCACAGATCGAACTTTTCCAGGTTTCTATTTTTGACCAAGATCAACAGGGTTGAGGGATGTTTTGGGAGGATAGGGAAGTTGGCTGGATGTAAGTCAGATAGAAACTGAGCAAAGTGTAGCTCGCTTATCATCATAGCATCATAAAATTGTTTAGGTTGGAAAAGACCTTCAAGATCATCGAGTCCAGTATCCTAACACTGCTAAGTTCACCACCAAACCATGTCCTTAAGTGCCACGTCTACACATCTTTCCAACACCTCCAGAGATGCTGACTCAGCCACTTCTCTGGGCATCTTCAGTCTCTGTTGGACCCCAGTTGTGTGAGCAGTGACTGTTGGAGATTTTCTCTGATTCTACTCCCTGATAATCTACAAAGCAGGGAAAGGGAAAAGATGCTCAGCCCTGTCAGGATGTTCAGTGGAGGTAAATAATCATACAATCTGTCTTTCCCTGTGCTGAGCAAGAAAGAAAGGTTCTGCCTTGAAATACTGTTCACATAGTGGCTGTGGACCTGTACTTCTGCAAAATTTATTCTAGCTCATTTCCCAGCATAATTGCTTTTGAAGCAGCCTACTTAGGCCAAACAATTTTAGCTCTTTTTTTAACATGAAACCCCAGTTTGTTTGGGGGATTGTTCTATCCCTGCAAGCCCTTAATCACATTATCCTCAGTTTCCATTCCCAGGTCTGCCCCAGGCCCTACCAGCTTTGAAGACAATTTCCCCAGCCACATGCCTAGAGAGAAATCTGATTATTAAAATCAGCTTCTTCCT
Source organism: Leptocoma aspasia (assembly GCA_013399835.1). Classification (NCBI taxonomy): domain Eukaryota; kingdom Metazoa; phylum Chordata; class Aves; order Passeriformes; family Nectariniidae; genus Leptocoma; species Leptocoma aspasia. The sequence goes on along the minus strand of VXAX01005064.1, from coordinate 309,771 downwards.
ATGAGAGAGGCCTGAGGAACGTCCTGAGCAAACAACCCCAGGAAGCAGGACTAAGGATGTCATTGAGGCTAAGGTGGAGCAACCGTGTTACGAGGAAAGTTAGTGCCTCTCTGGTTAAATCTCCACCAATGTTGTAATTTTCATAAAACAAAAATATCTGCCAAATTTGAACCAAAAACGAAAATAGGAAAAAATTGATAAGATACAACAGCTTAATTTTATAATTTTCCAGGAAAAACTAAAATGTTTTCAAGATCACTATATTTGTTTCCGTTGAAAATGGGGGAAACAGAACCTTGAATTTAAATTTGATTTCAGGGAATATTTCAAATGACACATAGTGAAATCAACAAAATAAAGATTTTTTTTATACTACTTTTATACTATGTTTAAAATTTTCACTTGTGAAGTAAAAAAAAAGTGGTTGTGACTGTTCTGGCCCTGAGTACATTAATCCATAGCTACATTTACCAGTCTTTCTGTCTATTCCTTATTTCTACAGTGGTTTCAAATGTGTTAAAACCATTTAACTACTTTTTTTTTTTCCTCTGAACATATTTTTTAAAATACACAGGTGGATTTAGAGCACTTAAAAACACAAGCAATTAAAGCTTTCCTCCAGGGCAAGACTGCTCCAAGGACACTCAAAGAAAAGCAGTTGGAGAGCAATAAATGCACACAGCACACATTTTTAGCAAGGGACCGAGGGATGATTCAGGGTCAGTAGTTATGGCACAGCATCTGGATCCAACCCTTTCCTCCTAACAGACTGCCTGCAAACACCCTGCCTTAGAGAGCAAGTGTGGCTCTGCTGAACACTTCCCATTCCCTTTGGGGACTGATCTATTTTTAAATTTCAACCTTCACCCTGAGTAACTTTGGAAATACAGCCTTACTCTTTGAGGAACTGAGGTGAACCAAAAAGAATATTAACCAAAACATTTTAATAACACGCCATAGTTTGAAGCAGTTAGGTGAATATCTTACTGATGTTTTCCAAAATAGTTCCATTTTTGGAATCAAATTCTTCCCTCTATAAGATATAACAGTTACCCAGACTATCCATAAAAACTTGGTGATTTGCAGCATTTTGGAAAAAATAATTATTAAAAGAGTGAGCATGTCTGAGTGTTAATTTCAGCACAGTTCCCGCCCTCTAATGAAATCTGCATTTGCAGATCAAAATGTCAGATGTGATGAGGAGAAATCTGAGCATTAACAGGAAGGGCCTCTGTCCAAAAAGCTGCCAGCTCAACTCAGAACTTTCCCAGCTCTGCTTCTGTTTTAACCTGGATCATTCAGCCCTTTCCTGTGGTTTGAAATCCCATCAGGAAGACATTGGGACACCATTGGACGTGGCTCTGACCTTCAGTTTCTTTTTATGGGGTTTTCAACCTGGGCAAAAGGAGCAGGGTGAGCTTTCTGCAGAGCTGACTCCCTGCTCTGGGTCGATGGAGGTGATGCAGGTGACCCTGTGCTTGCTGCCACCAGCTGGGGCTGTCCCAAGCCAGAGCCTGTCCTGCTGAGGCTGTACCAGCACAGCCTTACCTGTCACACACAGGCCAGTTGTGACTTCAGTATAAACAATTTCCCTCTTGCAAAGAACAAAGTTTTGCAACCAGCAGCAGAGCAGCAAAGAACGCTTCAGAAAGGAAATGCTTGAGAAACTCCAATGGCCAATTAGGTCTGTGTGAGTATGAAACTCTAGCCTTGGTTGACCACAAATCCGATTTGTATTTTCACAGGATCCAGGCCATTTCACACAGTCCTGACCTCTGGGTGTCAATATTGCTGAGCAGGGATATACAACATGACTTGAGTGTGTTGCAATAAAATGTTTATTAATGTTAAACAGAAGTTACCCAGGGTATGGCAAACTTTTACCCTGGAAAGATGTAAATGTAGTGCAACAAGTTGTTTGGGTTTGGGTTTTTTTTACCATTATATTTATTCATAATTCTTCAAAGCTAAGTTAGCTTTGATGACTAGGTGGACATATTATATTAGCAGCACAATATCCAAATGTGTTACACACCCAGAGTTGCTTTAATAAGGGTCCAAGTCAGGAATTAGGGAACTCATTTTTAGGTTACCACTTTTCAAAACTTTTGGCCTCTGTTAAAAAATAACATGCCAAGCAATATGGTTCAACAACAACTTTGGGAGCAGCTTGAACACAGTTTCTCAGAGCAGTTAGTGGCACTCCACACCAAGTAGGTTAAATTAAATAAATGAATATTGAAGAGTGAGACCACAACCAAAACTAAGTGCCTTGGAAATCCTGTCTATAAAATGCTCAAAGCTATTTTCCACCTGGGGGTGTGCAAAGGGAAGTTGATCTGTCCTGACTGGAGACACAGGGATGTTTTATACCGGACAGGCTGATGAAAGCCCAGACAAGAAATAAGCATCTTGCTTCACATATGTTTTCCTTTAATTATTGCAATGCAAGATTTGGCTTTTCAAGGCAATTTCTAGGGTAAAGATTAGGAGATATTGTGCATAATAGGACTTATTCCTTGAATGGAATCCAATAGTATCAAACTAATTTCCAGTCCTTAGGGTGAGGTATTTCTCCTGGGGATGACAATATCTGTGGTTTCAATCTCTCACATCCTACCCAACTGTTTCCTCATTACTGTCTCAGGTTTCTTTGTCACCACACAGTTTATACAGGCTCAGATTTAATCAGTAGCAAAACATTCATCAACATGAATCCATGTCATTTTTTTTTCTTAAAAATACCTCCAAGCTCGCTAAATATTTGTCAAGTAAACATTTCCTAGACACAGAGAGCACCGCTCATCACTTCCTTCTCCTTTAGGTATATTGCAGTCTTGGGATTCTTCCCTAGGATTACAGTCATTGGTATTTTACTCCAACACATAGATTTGATAGAAAGTCATCATGACTCTAGGCTATAAATTCACAAGTCTGGACATGGAAAGCCCTTTTGTGGTTAACTAATGTTTTGTTTCAATATTAGGGTATTTTCTGTTCAAAATTAAGATGAAAGTTCTCACTTGGCAAAATATTTATCTTGTGCTGTGATTTATCAAAGAGAAAAAATGATTATATAATGATTATATAATTTTCAGCTCCACAGGAAATGGATATTCCTACTTGAACTTTCACAGTGATTCATGAACATAAATTAATTAAGACCTACAAGAGTTCTGTGAGATAAGGGAATACTATTCTCCAACCCATAGCATAGGAAACCAAGGCACAGCTTCTGCCAAGATCACACACACAGTTGGTGCCACACATTCCTTGACTGCTGTCACCTATCCTGTTTGCCTTTCAGCTCATTCCAGTGCTGACTATTGTGTTTATGCCATAAAATTGCTTTTAAGTTAGCTGTTTGTTTATCAAAAAGTGATGTTTCCAAGCAATTGCAGTGGTGTCCATTCCACTCCTTCCCCTCCACTGCTGTTATGCTCATCTCCATTCTTTTCCCCAGTTTTCTGAGGATTGCTGGGTCTAGCAGTGTCACACAACCACAGTACCTCACACCTGTTTGGGATGAAAGCATGCAGGAAATGCCACCCCAAGCTGTCAGTTTCCTTGTAGAGTTCAAATATCTGGGGCTTTGGGGAAATGTGGAAGATTCAACTGAGTTTTCTGTACAGAAAAACAGCTGTGGTCTCTGTATTGCACGTTGTGGTTACACTCTTCAAAATATCTCCAGTGTTTTCATGCAACACGGATGCCCTTCTGCTCAGGGAAGATTATGTTCAGTTAAAGACCTCATGCTCTGACAAATCAGCTCTGGAAAATCTCAGTGAAGTGGTTTAAGATGCTACTGCCCATGGCTTTCTGCACTGCCTCTGCACGGGGGTTTGTGGACCCTAGGCAGCAGCAGAAGAGTGTCCCTGTGCCACAGCTGCTCTAGGCTGGGCTGGGGCCTCGGTTTAAGCCCCAAAGGAAGTGGATTTGTGCTACAGCTGAGAACCAGAAGCACTGAGGCGTGGGCACGCTGCCTTTGGCTGATCCTCCAAAAACCAATGTCTTAGACCTCTTCTGCTCCTTGGCTTTATAGACCTTCGGTGCCAAGATTTCCCCTTCTCTACAAAGCCCAAATTCTCTAAACCAGGTCCACTGGCAGCAGTTTCTCACAGAGGTGGATCCTAAAATTAGAGGCTGCTCTCTTGAATCCCAGAAGAGGCAAAACATGCTTGGAGAACATTTCACACCAAGAAGTTCACATTCCAAACATCAAGTTATATTTACTCTTCTTTTAGAGGAGAGGTCCTCTCCTCCTCCTCCCTTCTACTTATGTAATTGGAAGGGAATTGAGCAAGAGCTGAGACCTCTGGATTTGAATTCCTCTCCAGCCTGGGGAGCCTTGAGTTTGTAGTATGCTCTAACCTGGGATAGAGAAATTGTAGGAGGAGGCAGGGAGAGGCAGAAGCTGAGCCCTGATCCAGGAGCAGTTTCGAAGCCTGTTTTGTGCAGGTGATCAGTGTTAGTGACTCTAATCAGAAACATTCTGCCAGCCTCTGCAGTGAAGTGCACAGGAGATCAGTGTTGCCACCTGAACTCCTCCTGCTGCTTTACATCCACTCCTGTTATTACTTGAGCCCTGATGTTCACACCTGACAGAGCTGCAGATCCAGCTGTGCGTTAACAAAACCAGCAGGAGCCCTTCTGCTTCACTCCTGCTCTGTGCTGCCCATCAGTGCCCTGGGATGAGAGCAGGAGCAGCTGCAGAGCTGCAGCCTCACTGCTGCCAGCTCAGGGGAGCAGCAGAACAGGGCGAGAAGAGGAAAGGCAAAGCATCCAGAGGCCAACAGCCTAAGCAAGGGCAAGGACCGAGGCAAGGCTGGCCTGGCTCTGACTGCATCACTCTCTGACTCCTTGTGGAGAGTTGCATTGGAGCAGTTCAGTGTTTGGAGCGTGTCCAAGGGCTCCTCCTTCGTGCCAAGGCTGCACTGCAGCTGCCAGAGCCGGTGTCACACAAGTGGAGAGGCAGTGCAGAGTTAACATCCTCAGCCGTGGGTCCCAGTCACCAAAACTGGTACCAGTCTCAGCAAGGCTGGGCTCACACCCCTCCCCGCAGTTCGCTGCAGACAGTCTGCCTCACAGCCATGGATAAACCCCAGGGGGCTGGAGCACCTCACAGCAGCTGCTGAAGGAGCCCTCCCCACTGCTCACCCTGCAGCCTGCCTGCTGCCAGCCAGACAGGCACTGCCCTGCTTCTCTTTGGAGATAATTCTGTAGGACCAAAGAGCTCCATGCAAACAAAGGCACCAGAAATCCCACAGTATTCTCACTTGGAGGAAAATCTTTCCTAGAAAGAGAATTGGAAGTTCTCTACTGGAGTAAGTGTTTTGTTTTTTTTAGGAATTACAAATAAACTTAGAAAGACATTGAAACGTAACAAGGCATAAATGATACTGAAATGACTGCTTTGCAAAATCCTATAATGGGAAATTCTTTTACAAACCTTTTAAAATTGGCAAATGTTACTAATATTCCTCCAGGCAACACTTGGGCTATTATTTATAATGGGATGTGTGGTGTCCCAGAGAGACTGTTCTCCTGAACTGCAAAGCATTTTGTAGGACCTGCGAAATATGAAATGATTTAAGGAGGAAAGAGGGTTAGCAGTTCTGCTTTGTGTGGTTTCTACTACCTCTAAAGTAGTTTTAGAGGAGAATGTGTTCTGGGCTGTAATTCAAGTAGTGTTACAGATACTGTAACATTAAAAATGGACAAATTAGAAGCACCTGATGAAAAACATGTTACTTTCTCTGTTTTGTGCCTCAAGCACACAAACATGATGCTTAGATTCTCCCAGGTGCTTACATTAAATGCAACTGAACTTATTAAGGAGGTCTGAAGTGAGTTTAAGCACAAGAACTGGACGGCCTCATGCTATCTCGCTCTGCAGAGCATCCTTGACACTCAGGATGGTGTGAATCAGCAACAAATTCAGCATGCAGGGCCCCTGCAGAGATGAGCCCTTTTTTCCATCTGCCTGACTCCTATAAATAGAGCAAGGACAAGCCATAACTGACCCATCTGTGGAAGGCTCTTGGAGTTTTCTGCATATACCTGACCTTTCTGCTCCACCACAGAAGTAGGTTTCTTGGGATTTTCATGCTGAAAAGTAGTCTTAATGCTCCAGAGTTTTTCTCTGCAATGGGTGACTGGAAAATAGGACTCCTTTTTAAAGGCCCTAACCCCACTGCAGGCTAGAGAGAAGCCTCAGCACGGCACTGTGTGAGGAACCCCTTGTAAAGTGACCTGAGCCCCTCCAGAGCAGCTGCAGGTGCTTAGTCCTGCTGAGGACCTGTCCCTTGGTGCAGGGAGTGACCCCATAGAGGGAAAGGACACTGTGGGGTAGGCCAAAGCAATGGGAACACGTTTTGGAGCTTGTTGCCTGTGGGGAGCAGAGAGGCAGCACCGGTGTGACTGAGCTGCCTGGGGATGCACGTGCCCCTCACGGCAGCCTGACATTTCTGCCCTTGCTCAGGGCATCTCTTGTAGGGTGCTTACCCTCTTCATTAGGGCTTACACTCACCAAACCATTATGTTCAAAAAACAGCACGGTTATAGAAGTCTGTTGTTAGGGTTTTTCAATGCCACAGTGGTCTGCTCATAGTGTGATGTGGCAGTAGGAAGGAGCCAAAAGCACCAGCAGTCCTTTGCTTGTTCTCTTGCAGTGCAAAGGGACTGAACAAATGGCTTACAAGGAGATTAGTGGATGAATCCAAGAACACACAGCCAAACAGATGAGCAAAGTGCAGGTGAGGATTTATCTTCAGCAGGGTTTGAGTTTAGAGAATAGACAGATCCCAGATCTGTGTTAGGTACCAACACAAGAACTTAGGAACACAGAGCGGGTAATCCAGACCTGAGGGAGAGGGGGTTTGAATAGAATGGTCACAAAAACAAATCCACATTCCAGCGTGGAAAGCCTCTGTGGGGAAAGAGATCTCTGGGGCAAGAGGAGGCAGACTGCTAACAGGAAGAGCAGATTGCAGTATCCCCAGCCAGTGCTGCAGGCTGGAGAGCTCTCCTCTCCTAACTGCAGCTGTGGACCAGGGATGATGTGAAAAACAGCAGACTGACACTGGCTCACAAAGCAGTGAGTGAAGTCACGTGCAAGCTGTCTGTATCCTGCTGGCCACCTCCCTGTGACAGCACTGGGAGCAAAGCTGTCCTAGAGAACATTTCTGTCTGCCCAGGCAGGGAAGGGGTGCACTGGGGGCTGTGGTGTCCTCTGCTCCACTTCCCGGGCACAAAGGGGCAGCCCTTTGGGACACCATCCCAGGAAGTCACACAAGAAATGGCCTTAAGTCCTGGTGCAATTCCCACAAGGGGATTCACCCCCACCCTTATTCCCTGTCTGCCACCTCTCACCACCACCACTCTGTGAGGGTATTACGAAACATGAATAAGGTTCATGTGCCAGCCTCCAAAGTGCTTTCAGGGTTTTTTGGGTAGAAAGCAAGAGCCTGTGGTGAAGTGGTAATTGCTGTCCCTCTGGATGTAGGCTGACCACTGCTGAGTGCCTCTAGGATCTGGTCTGTCCTCTTTCCCCGGGGTGAGACTTGGTGTGCTTTCTCTAGTAAAGACTGAAGGAAATTCACGGAGGCAACACTCGCTGAAATTCTTCCCATCCACTTATAATTCCCTATACTCTGGTAAACCTTCCTTCATGTTGAAGATTTTTAAAAGAAGGATGATAAGCAAATGTTGAGTGTTTTGCCACTATCATGAGCAATGCCCTGGCTTCCATAGTACTGCTGTGTCAGGCACAGGGACATCTCCAGGAAACATTTTGCAGCATATTTTGCAGCCAAACCACAACGGTGGTGTTGAAAGACACAAAAGATTTTTCCCTTACTCCAACTAGCCAAGAGACAAAAAGGAGTGAGATTTGCAAATAGCCAAATTAAGCTCAGCCAGAGTCTGTGGCCATTGTCATTAAGAAAACCCCTGCAATAAATGTTTACAAAAGCATTTCAGAAATAATGGCTCTCTGTAGAACTGGGTTGGGAAATTTCCAGCAGAACAGGTTTCAGGAGAAAAATGCTGATTTCTTGAGACTGTGGGGTTTGTGGAATTGTATGGGTTTTGACAAACTTTCAATGAACTACAGCAGCAATTGCCAAACTAGGGGCTGGGAGCCTGGTGGAAGTTTAAGCGTAAGTGAGGCTTGTGTCTGGATCTGGGGTCATGAGTCTGGAAAATACTACACTGGAGGCAGATTTAGTCTTTAAGACCATTTATGCCAAGGCAGCCCCTCTGTGCTCAGTGCCCTTGGCCTGTGGGTCACAGGGCTCCAAGGCTCCCCAGCTGCCAGAGCTGTAAGACCTGGGGTGTTTTTGGGTTTGCCAGAACTGCCTAGCCCTTGCTCTCAGACAGTGCATGTGGACATACACCTTGCAGATATAACAGCCAGAGAGCAGAGCAAAATATTTTTAATGAACAGTAAAAGAAGAAAAAAACCTGAATGAGGCCAGCTTTGAAGGGATGTAAGCTATGCTTAGACCTTGTTCTAGTTCAGAGAGTAGTTTTTACATGAAAATAAAAACATGGAAATAAAATATTCATACAGGTTAGAAGGAACCACTTCCACTTTGAGATTCCATTTGAGATAGTGGGAGTTTTCCCTACAATGCTTTTTTCTGACAAAACCATCTCTTTAAAGGGTTTTTTAAAGCAAAATTTAAAAATAAAATGAAATGCTTGATTTGGGGCTATGACAGACTTTTGGGACAACTTCAAACAAAAACAGCAGTCAGCTGTTGCTGCTGGTAAGTCCATTTCCCCAGGTGCCTTTCTCTGACAGCAGCTCCAGCATAGCCTGCACACCTGGTCACAGAGCAGGAGGTGTGGGGGCCCAAACAGCTCTGCTCTTCCCCAAGACCATCCCACCAGCTCACTGGCACCCTGCTGCCCTGCTGCCCACCTGGGAGAGACCCAGCTGGGCTATGAGTACCTGTGCAATTTAAACCATACCAGGAAATTTTCTTTCCATCACTCTGTCCCAGGGAAGAGGTGGGGATGAACTGATACTCCAACTTGCAGGGTGATCAATGCTGTTAGCATTTCAAAGGAATCACTGAAAACCAAGATTCAGCCTTTAAAGAACTTTTGCTGGTTACAGGCTTTAGCATGCCCAGAGACGCTGGCAGAAATCCGCGGAGCATGTGTGTTCATGCCCTGTAAGCCAGAGCTGCTTTATCCTCCCATGCAGCCCAGCCTCCCAGAACTCTCACTGGTGTATTAGAAAGTATTTATATGAAAAAATAATAATTTATATCTACAGGGAGGATATTCATCCTGAAGTACAAAAACTGAGCTATAAAAGAATGACTTATTGCAGTCTCACATTCCTCAGCATGGTAATTAGGATTTTTGTGAGTCTGTGCTGTATTAACACCTGGGGACCAGTTCATTGACTCATTTGTGTTACTAGCTGATAAATACCATGCTTGGTATCAAGCAGGAGGAGAAGGGGAAGGGAAGGAGGTTACCTCAGGAGGGTATCTGACCCCACCAGGGTCATGCAGGAGCCTAGACCTGGCTCTGCTAAGTTTTGCTCATTTACTGACATTCTTTTATTGTTCTTTCTACCACTGCCTTTCTTAGTCAAACTGACCCTTCCCAACAGGGTATTGCAGCGAGGATTTGCATAAATCCAGCTCACCTTATCACATTTCTGTTGTCCAGAAAACTATTTGCTGAGGAAACAAACTACTCTTTGCTGAGGAAACAAACTACCCAGACACAAACTCTTCAGTTTGAAGCCAGGTCTCATCTAATTCTAAATCTTCCCTAAGCCTTCCTAAATGTCTTCTAAACTTTTATGTCCTAAAAAGGGCTGACTATCACACTTGGAGATGGTGTTACTCCCTTGCCCACATCTCCTCTCTTGCTCAGGACCTGCATGTTATTCACAAGCATCAGCTTGTCACGTCAAGCCTCTGGCAGAGCTGAGCCCCAAATATCTCAGGACTTACTCCTGCCTCAGGACCTGAGCCCTGCTCCTGCCCTGCTGGAATATCTGCTGAGGCTCCTGGGCTGAAGCCACGTGGGAGCTGTGAGCTGGGGCATGGAGGAGTGGGGAGCACAGGTCACCTTGGATGAAGGTAATGGCACAGAGCTGGAGCTGAAGGAGCTGGCCCATGACTGCATGTGCTTGCTGTGCCCAGTCTCCCCAGCTCTAGTAATTCTTTCTGATTAAAAAGGACCTGCCAAAGGATGCAGCTGAGCTCTGCAATGGGGGATTTGTGTGAATTCCCTTCTCCCCCTCAGTTCACAATATGGGCTTTCATAAAAGAGCTGTGTCCTTTAATTGTGAAACCTGAGACCCTGCTAATGCACAGAGGAATAAAATCTCTTTGGAAACAACCAATCACCTTCCATGTCATGAAGTGCAAAGAGAACTTTTATGCATGGGCTTCTCAATCACTTTATTAAATATTTTAACAGAAAAATTATTTTTATTGAAAATAAAAGAGTTGCTCAAATGATCCAAAGAATCAGCTGTAAGTGAAATTGTTTGAATTTTTTTTCTTTCAGCTAAATAAGGAATAGTGCGCAAAAGTTTTCTCTAGTGGGCCCATAAATAATGCTCAGATAGAGGAGGTAAAATGGTGGAGCTAATCTTCTATTTCTCTTTTCAGCTATAAAGAAATATCAGAGGAATGTGACTGCCAAAATTATTTTACTAAGCTTTAGGTGATCTCATTGCACCTTTAAAAAAAAGAAGCAAAAGGAGAAGTTATCTTCCTAATTTGTTAATCATAAACTAAATCAAAATTTAACAGATGTTACAGTAAATCCCTGAGAGCAGGTACCACCGTTTGGTACCCATTTAGTAGTTGTTTGTATTGGTGGTCTTATATTGACCTTAACTAGGTTCCACTGCTCAATGTGCTGCAGAATTGAAGTGAAAGATTTTATTCTCAGGAACTTACGGTGAAAATCAAAAATATTTTATAAATTGAGTTTTTGTGCTGTGCTTATTTACATGTTAAGTGAATGCAATGAGCTTTTTTTATTCACATGTGATTTCGTCAGCAGTTCTCAGCATGTCTTACATGTTTTTGCATGGGATCCTAGGGCATGGCAGAGGTAGAGGTAAATTTTCTCTTCCTCTGACTTCTCATGATTTGAAGCAAATCACTTTATCTTATTGTTTGTTATTAGGAAAATGGGCGACAGCCCTGCCCACCTCAGAAAAGGTTTTGTGAGAAGAAGTACAAGAAAGATACTAGGTATCAATACAGTGAAGCTGAGTCACAAAGCTCCAGATGTCACACCTCACCCTTCTCCCAGGGGGGTCAGGTAGGGGAAGCACAGGCTCACTGCGATGCTCATATGCAAAGCATCCAAAGAGCCATGCTTTTAAAATGCCATCATCCAGGAAATATTCCATAGAGGCCTTCTGAAACTGGAGCCTGGTAGGCTTCTTATTCTACAGGTTGTTTTTACATCTATGAAGATTTGCTGATAAATTAAACTGTTCTGCAGGCAGAAGTGCTGATGGCTGCTTTCTGTGACTGCCTTGGTTGGCTATGCAGAAGCACCGGGGGCTAACAAAAAGTGTGGCTGGCAACCCAATCCTTCCCTCGGGAGGGCTCTAACAAGACTCCTCTCCTTCCCTTTCTTGTTCAGTGTTGCAATGATTGTACAAACTTAATAACTCTGAGACTTCATCCCTTTGCGCCAGCCTGCCAAGAAGTTTGAAAGTCATGAGGGAGGGATGGAGAGGCAGATGGATAGGTATGGTGATCCTGTAAACCCAGCTTCCTTAGGAAACTAAGTTAAGAAATGCAAACTGCTGCTCTCAGGGGTACGCTAATTCTGGCAGCTGATGTTTAAGAAAAACAGCGTTACAGACTTGAGCGCTGGCAATTCTGCAGTAAGCAACCTATCCAAAAGCCTCATCCTTTTATTTTTCTTCTGTACCACAGGTGTTCAGAGACACCTCAGTCATCTGGGTGCCAAATTTGTGACAACTGAAATCTGGTCAAGCCTTGAATACTGAGCACGGGGACCACACAACTGGTGTGTCCTCCCCCACCAGAACACCACCCTCCCTGTTTGCAGCAGCAGCCCCAGCTCCTGCCTGGCAGCCCTGACCCTGGAAGGCTCCTGGAGCTGCTGGGTACCAGGACACGGAGGGGGAGCAGCAGCTGCACTGCCCAGCAGCACACATGCCTCTTCCAAATAGTACTGATACCGTTCAAAAACTGTCTAGTGCAGAGTGAACTCCTGAAAATGCTGCATGCTTGCTGCCCTTCCAACACCCAGCTGCTCATCCCACAGTGCCACAAGGATGCACTGCACACAGTGCCCTTCTCACTGTCCTTCCATGACCAGGAACACACAGACCATCCTGGTGACAATCGAGATCACAGCATTCACAGGGAAAGAGGAGACAGTGGGGATGGGGAGCAGTAAGAGAATGAGAAACAATGGAGAGAAAATGGTTTCAGGAATTGCTACGATCTGTGACACATTGATTGGTGATTCTGAATAAAAAAACCACATGTTCCATTGTAGAGAAAAAATCATTGAATTAATGCAAAGGAATTGCAATATCCCATAAAATTACTCTTTTAGGGATCTGGACTGAACCAAGATATTTCTGGCAATCTCTTCATCATTAAAGTGTTTCCTACATTAAACTCTGTGTGTCCTCTTTATGTGCTTCCCACTGCTGAGTGATTTCATTCTAAGAGCAGCAAATTGATACACTGGAATAATTATATGAATGGATTCCTTCCCAGACTTGCTAATACAGCCTGAAACTGAAGAATGCACAACACCAAGCCACAAGGTCAGGAATATCTTTTCAAAACTATAGCTATGCTTGGACTATGGTTTATGGTTTTGGATAACAACAGTTTGGACAGCAGAACTGAGGAGGCTGAATAGCTAGCTCTTTGGATCTGCCAGCAGGGTTTAAACCCTTCTGCAAGAGCAAAGGGCACTGCAATAGTGCCAAGAGCCATTATCCCACACTTAAAAGCTTTGAAGGATACCACTTCAGTACCACTATGGCAAAAAAATCTTTCTGCACAGAAGCCTCACAGAAATGAGCAGATCTTTTTTCCAACAAATTCCCCTCAAAATACAGCAAAAGTAATCAAATTTCTTGAGAGAAAAGACAAATAATTTTGCCCTAATCAGCTGAAAATTTAATTCAATTTGTAGCTGTATGTTTTCCCCTGAAACTTTAGAAGAATAAAGAAAAGGTGAGGGAAACACCCTTGCTGATTCCTTTTCTGAGCCTTAATGGGGGAGTTCACCATCATAACAAACTAGGCTAACCTGGGGGTAAAAGGTGACCCTGACAGTTCAGGGACACTGTCCCCAGGTCAGATCTTTGCACCTTGCACAGGTGAGTTAGAGCCCTGTGGTCTTGTGTCTTCTGATCCTGTCACCAGCAGAGCAAACGCTGCCTGCTTGTGGGATATAAACCAGACCTGGAGGAACTTGGCAGAGGTTTCTGCCTCCTCCCACTCACTTGTCCTTTGCACAGTGGTACCTCACTGCACCACCTACCACTTTTCCAAGAAAGCCTGGAAGTGTCTCCCCCAGGGGATGTCCTGATCCTGGCTCTGGGCTGAGCTCTGCCCAATTCTTTTCCCTGTGCAAAGCATGCATCCCTGGCCCTCACAGATGCTGCTCTCATGCCCTCTCCTCAGGCAACTTGGTGTCCCAGTGGAGAAACAAAAAGAGCATTTCAAAATATTTCCTTTTGTCAAAGTCCTGAGAAATTGCAGTTGTTCCTGTCTTTGTTCCAGGGGATGCTCCTCAGTCAGGTTCTGCCATTCAGGGCACAGGAGAGGCCCTGGTGTGGGGCTGTCCTCCCAGAGCCCTGATGCACAGAAAAACCTCTGCAGCAGCACTGAACAGCCAAAGAGAAACAAGTGTAGGAATTCCCTGGGGTGGAGAGGTGAGGTTTATCCAAGATCTCCAAGGGAAGGAAAGTGTGAAACAGCAGAGGCATTGGCAGGCACTTTGAAACAAGGGAGAATAGACAGTAAACAAGTCCCCGTGGCCAAACTGGGCTATTGCCTCTGTATCTGCCTATGGAGCAAGGCTGTGCAGCACTGGGGTACAGGGCTTTCTGTCTTGAAGGATGCTCTTCTGCTCTGCCTACCATGCTAGATGACCATGAATACCATGGGGACAGGACTGAGGACTACAGGCTCTACTGGGACAAGTCTTGAGGCCTCTCTGCTCTCTGCTTCTGCCTACCTCTGAACACAGGTGTGTGGTTAATTCTGCCAGGATCTGTGTGAATCTGATGTCATTACATCTTAAGTGCCTCCTTCTCCTCCTGTGTTTCCCCTTGTGAAATTTCACACTTTTGCCCCACTTTCTTCCCTCTCTGACCTATTGTTTTGTCTCCAAAAAAAAAAAAAAATCCTTGCTGTGCTTTCTCCCATATTCACCAAACTACCTTCCTCAAGCCTGTACTCCAGTCTCTCAGAAGGACCTTGTGGAAGCCTGCTTTGAACTCGGGCCTGCAGACAACCCAGTGACTTACATAGGACATTTATGGTGCAGATGTGCCTATATTGTCAGCAGACTCTTAGGCTGAGCTCTCCAGAAGCACCACATTGGCAGGCACTCACAGGCGTCAGAGAACTCAGTGGTCAAGCATTTAACAGGACACACATAAGATCAAATCTGACCTTCTCATAAATCCTCCTCCACAGTCACACAAAACCCAAGGATCTAAGGTACCTTGCTATGACCAGACAGAACAAGAGCAAGGTTTCTTGGAAGTTTTGGCATAGCATGATCCAAAATTAGGTTGATATCCTTCTTGCCCATTTAAAGGCAATCAAAACTGGTGTGAGTTTTGTACAGTCATGCAAGTGCCCTCCTGCAACCCTGTATGCTGGAGTCATCAAAACCAACATTGTTGATTTATAGGGCCCACCTCAGCATTCCAGCAGCCAGTTAGTTAATGCAGGAAACCTTGCAGCTCAGAGGCTTCCAGGAAGTGCCATGGGTCTTGCAGGCTGTGTGGCTGCTCCTGGGGAGTGATCTATGCTCCACTGTGACCCTGGTCTTTTCCGTTCCATGCTGCTGTGCTTTCAAGTTCTCCTAAGGAGGTCCTCCATGCTGGCCTTTGAAGAGAGAGCTGTGCTGCCCAGGTGGGATCTGCTCCCTGGCAGTGATGGAGCAGCATATCAGAGGCAAACAGCAGATCCCACTGTGCAAGGTTCTGCTCTCACTCCATTTCATGGTAGATCAAGCTGTCACCTAGAGGATGACACACTGAAGTGATTTACTGTGGTTTTTTTTACAAAAGACTGGATTTTGTTAGGTGCATTAACAGCACTTGTAAGTACAGAACCCAAATGAGAGATTCATAAGGATTTGCCCACTGTGGCTAGGGAACAATTCCAAAATCTCTCTAGGCAAAACATTTTGTACCACCAGCTATTTCTTTCATTCTCTTCCTTCCCTCCAGGGGATGAGATATTTTCTGGCATCATCTTCCTTACTTTCCTGCTATTTTCCCTTATTAGAGGCTGAGGCTTACGGGAAACATAAAGCATCTACTCATCTGGGCTTGGACTGGTCATATTACAAGTTGAATTTTGATACCCATAAGCAAAACATTTGCACTTTCTTTTCCTCAAGGCTATCCATGGGAAATTGAGTGATGAGAAGGTCTCTGGGCACTGGTTTGCTACATATCTCTAAACTCTATCAGCCAACAGTAACATAGAAAATGGAAGCAGACGGGATAAGGGGGGATCCTTCTTAATTTCTTTCACTAAAATGTATTTGGACAAGGCAGTTTTGGCTAGCACACTTATGCAGGCCAGGACTGGGCACTAAGTTTCTTCCTGAAAACTTAATGATCCCAAGAGAAACACCATTACCAGCAGCAAGCTGCTACACCTCTCCTTGAATTTAATTCCATCTAAGTCCTGGTGTGCAGAAAACAATGGGATTTTGTCACCATTAGGGCTTAAATCTCTAGCTGCTGACGTTAGAAGCCAGGAAGAAAGTTTTTGACATAACCTCTGAACTCCAAAGGGCTAAAGTTCAATTTGGATCAAAGAGGGGTCTTTAAAGAGCTCCGTGCTGCACCAGGAGGGTGACATAAGGATGCCATGTACAAATTGCACTGCCTCTTAGGAATGCCTTGCTTTCTGTTATGGCTTTTGTCCTCCAATAGCAGATCCAGGTCGCAAAGCAGAATGTTGTATTAAAATACTAACAGAGGCTTTACCAACTCAAACTTAAATGGCCAGCTCAGAAATCCACTCTGGTCTCAGGACAGGCAGGATTTGAAAGGGATTGTAAATTAAGTGGTGCCTACAAGAGAGGGAAGTCCCTGAGACCTGAGACTTGTCATAATAACTTAGTCCCCAGATAAGACACCGAGAGGATAAAGCCACCGGTTGTGTGAATGGATTTGGCAGCATCAATTGAACTGTTTGTGGCATCACCTAAATCCTTTTTCTAAAACTCTGACCCCTTAACTCAACGGCTGGCTTCCTCCACACCTACAGGAGCCCTCCAGCACACAGCTGGGTGAAAATCAAGGAGGATGCATTGAACACAAATGTATGATCCTTTTCTCTGATCCAATATTGTGCTCAAAATGAAAGAGTGAAAATTAGATTTTGATTCTTAACACATTACTTAAATTGCATAAAGCTTAGGCACTTGTTTAAAAAACTGAGAAATGCAAAATTGGACAGCGACCTCTAGAAGCCTTTATTTCTATGTTTTGGGGGTTGTTAAAGTATAGGATGTTCTCAACAGCATCAGGAAACCCCCGTAGCTGACGAAGCCTTCTACAATGCAAGGAACTGTACAACTAAGGCTGGGGCTAAAAGGCTGCCACATTTATTTGTTCCTGGAGCTGAATGCTGCCTTTGAACCTAGGCCATAGTGCTGTCTTTGAATGCCACAGGTCTGTCATTCCCAAGAGGACAGAACGCAAACCCAGATCTGAGCAGTGATGCTTTATACTGCAGTTTCTGTCTAATGAGTATTTTACCTGATGGGGCTTTCTAGAAACAATGTTTTCAGATCTCACCACTCTGGAAATGTGCTCCATGAATGAATTACCAAAAGAGGAAGGAGGATTGGATGCCTGCACAGCAGAAGGATAAAACATGCGTGCTCCAGTCTTCCCTAGGGGCCAGGATTCACTGCCTGCCAGGTGGTTTTCTGCACAGGGCCAGCTGGGGCCCACCAGCACTTACTAGCTCTGCAGCATCCCAGCTGGCTATTGCTACACTGAGGTTCTGGGGAGGTTTATTAATGCTAGAACTAATTTAGCAGAATGTACTCCCACCTCACCATCTCTGGCAACAGTTCTCTGAAGTTCCAAAAATTCCTTCAAAGATAGCTCACAGCTGACTGTGCACAGGTGGGCAATTTATACATATTATGATTAATATATTTTGCTATTTAAATAATAGTATAAGTAAAATTAAGTGAAATAAAATACGGTTTTATGTTTTATTATTTTTAAAATATGACTCAGAAAAAAAACAAAGGACAGATAATATGTGTATTTCTTTGTTAGGATTCCATTCAAATGGACTGCCCATTCAAATCAGGATTCAGAAATCAGGGCACTGTAACGTGCTTAAAATAACTTAAGACTCTAAGTTCAAAAAATCAGATATAAATATGGAAAAAGAAAAATTATTAATTAATTCCTTAAAAAAACAAGTAAAAATACTGCCTGATTTTCTTGCATTGATATTACCAGAGTTGCAGAAGAATGGAGCTTGCTCAGCCTCTCCTGCCTACATCTCTCCTGGACTTGACTGGTACAGATGCACAGTAGATTTCCAGGCATAAAAAATGGGGTCCATCCAGGAAAATCAAATACTTTTCCTCATGAATGGTTAGAGTTGATCTTTCCAGAAAACACAGGAAGAGTCTGAACTACTGCAGCTGCAGGATTTTTTATTTTATTTTAATGAAAGCCCACACAAACCATCTGAGTGGAATCTCTAGCTCCTGCACAGCATTTTGACCATGATTTCCATTCACTACTGGATGAAAATGGAGTTCTAAGCACTTTTATGTTGTGTTTTCCTTCCCCTCACTATGCTTTGGCACCCATGAGAGTGTATGGAGGGGTTTGCAAGAGATTTTCTGCATTGCTTTCACAGACTCCTGGTACCTTTCAGACCAGAGGCAGAAAAACACTGAGCTAGATGATGCTTTCAGGTCCCTTTCCATCTTGCTTTTTATGAGTCCATCAATCTGTCACAACGACTCTAATGGTTCATTTATTAATGTGGAGTGCAGACTTTTGGCTGGGGTTGGTGCCCCAACCATTTCATAAACACCTGGCAGCTAATGGGGTCAAACCTCACTGCCTCCCTGTTAGTATTACCCAGACTGGGAAGGCACAATAGCATCCCCATGGGGTGACAACCTTGAGTACCCCACACATTGCAGCTGGACATGCTGTAGACAGGCATTCTGCTTTGGAGAGGCTTGCCAGACAGAGGTGCTCCCAGAGGGAGTGCAAGTTTGGTGCAGTTTTGGTGCTGCTTTCACACAGTAACTGTTTCATCGTGTCCATACCCAGTGCTGACCACCTGGTTCAAATCCAGACAGAATTCCCTACTCCTCTGCTTCTCAAACAATTTTCTATGAGCTTGGGGTATACCCCAAATGCTCAAGGTCCTGCTTGGCCATTAAGCCTTCTACCACCTTCCCTGCTTCCACCTGCTGAAAGAGAAGCTCTAGAGAAAAAGGCAATGGACCTTCAGCTACCTGCTTGCCCAAAAATGGGGTCAATAGTCAAAGATATCACAGGAAGAGTTTGTCCTCTCCCTATTGTGCTTTGTATGTTTGCAGTGATGCAGCTGCCAGTGATGGAAAGAGATTGGCAGTGTTTGCCCTCAATTCTAATCAGCTACAAAAAGACATTATATAAAGAAGAGACACTTCCCTGGTAATCAATCATGGGTTTATGTCCCCTGCTTGGAACAAGTCATGATAATTTTGAGAATTTATTAATAAAATATCAATTATGACATTTGGGCCTCTTATGTCTGACTTAAAGCAAGTTATCCTCTCTAAACTCTTGAAATGGGCAGCTTTCCATTGCTTGAGTGGATGAAGTAATTGAGCAGTGGAGTTATATTAAATCCAGACACATTCAGTATTTAATGCCAATTATGTCCTACTGACAAGGGAGTAGGATGCTGGAGATCTGGCTTATGTCATGCCCTTCCTTTATCCCTTTTTGACAAGAAGAAGGTGGAATGACCTCGAATAATGGCATTGCCCTGCTGTTACTTTTGCTATAGTTGGCACATCATATTTTTTTGGTTATTGATGGTTCACAGCTTTCATGTGTTGCAATCAAGGAGTTTTAAGGCTTTTCCCACCATCAGTATTGAATACAGCTTCCAGCTATCCCTTGCTATTTAATTCCAGATGGGTCGAATCTTTCATACTGCCTGCAGGCACATTGCTAGCTAATGAGTTGCACTGGTCTGAGATCATTGTTACAAGCATTATTTCCTTGATAAATATTTTTGGTCCAGACCTGAGAAACGGCAGAGGAACAAGCAGTCAAGATTTATAATCTGGCAAAAAGTTTGAAAGTCGAGTTGCAAATAACAATGGTTACATTTGTATTCTCTGTTTACAATCTTCTTCCTGCAAGTATGTTGGAGGCTAAAGCCGAGCAGTGAGCCCTGCCACAAGGCTGGCACGTTCCCATGCTGAGAGTCTCGGGGACTTCTGTTCCTGTCTCTGTTACAGAGTCCCAGCCCTTTGCACTCATGAATGCACCAATCCCAGCAACCACCCTGGCAGAGATGTGGAAATGTTTTCCTTTCACAAATGCAAAGGCTGATGAAGAAGAGAGAGACTAGAGTGCCAGAAATACTTAGAGACTAAAACCGCATCCAGTTGCTTAGTGAGGTTTTCCAGAAGCTCCTAGATGCAGCTCAGGGCAGGATGCAGCCATGGGGAGGCCACGCAGCTCTCATCTTCTTCCGCAGCGTCAGACCTGTAGCCTTAGTACTGGAAACCTGTTTCTTCTTGGGAGAGCTCCAATCCCTTGCAGCCACCCTTCCCAGAAAACCTGCACTTGCTTTGGTGCCTGCTGAGGCTTTCTTGCAGATCCTACCCAGCAACAGCCTGATCCTCCACCTCCTCTGAAGGGATGAACTAATGCCTCCAGTACTTACCCTTTAAATACCTCCTGAAACAATGGATGTCTTGCCCATGGTGGGTCAGATGCACTGTGAATTAAACAGGAGCCCAGCTCAGGTCCCTACCTCTCTGCAGGCTGCCTGGACTCTGCTGGAAGCCTCTAACAAAGAGCAAGCCTCCAGTCCGAGGGGCAGGTTTGTTATTGTGCAACACCATCTACATTTCAGGTACAGTCCAGATTCTTTCACTCAAATAAGCTATCTCACTGGAGTCACTATGGTAGAATCTGATCTCAGTTAACCCAGAATCACCTCAGCAATGCTAAGGGTTATTCTAGTTTTAATCTGAAGACGCATTTTTTTTTTTATGGTATTACATCCAATTTACATAACTTTTCTGACCCCAGTTACCAGCCCAAAACCACTAATCCAAAACAGTGGCAGAATATTGTCAAAAAAGAACTGTAAAAAATAAAGTAAATAATTATGAAAACTGGTTAATAGACATAACAATAAGAAGCATGCCTCATACAAGTTTCTTATGAAACAGAGGTTTAATAGAATGCAGTGATGGGAAAATGCCAGTTTTCATGTAATTATAGAGCCTACAGAAAAAATCAGATGGTCTCAGGAACTAGAATAAGATAAATGGGGCAAAAATGATTCACGCAAATATCTGTGCACAGGGATTATGCTCAAGAATTGCCCCTTTGGCAGACAGACCATCAGTGGGAACTAACAAAGCTCTGCAGCTCTTAGACACAGGCTATCTCAGAGTCCCCACTACAACACTGACAGAGGAATGCAGAACTTTTCTCAGGGAATAGGAGGAAAGGTATTTCCAAGAGAAGAGGGAAATATTCATGCCAGAAAGCAGAAGTCTAATAAGAGCTTGTCTGCACACATCCATACATCCACACATCCACACATCCTGGTCATCCATAATCCAGTAAAACAGGAGCTACAAGGGTGCTAAGGAACCTGGAGAGTCTGTCCTGTGCAAGAGAACTAAAGCAATCTGCCTGGCTTGTGCAGCTCAGCAGAGCAGAGGAGAAGAGGCTGTGGGATTACACCTCCCAAAACTGCCTTATGACTGTTGGCAAAAACTGCAGAGAAGGAAGAGCCAAAGAGAAATATTGATACAAGACCTAATAAGCCTAATTATATTTTTACTAGAAATGAGAAGCAGTGGTATTCAGGATCAAGCATTCCAAATGTAGCCAAATTGATATCTACTTGTAGGCTGAGTTTAGTTTTTTCAAGTGAATGCTGTGGTTACAATACTCATGTCTGTGATAGTAGGAAAGTGGAGTGGATGAGTCATCTGACTCCATCAGTTCTGTGTTCCTACCACACTCTAGCATCAACCTTTTGAAACACCAAATGCTGCCCCAACTAGGGGTTTTGCCACATCAAAGCCATCAGCACTTCCTTATCCATGGAAAATTAACATTTTTGAGGGTTCAGATTACATCTCCAGGGACATCCCATGCCACAAAAATGTTAATTCTTGTGACTTTTCCTTCCCCTTAGTTCCTTTACTCCTTTCATTTTTGTCTTAAGATTAAAGGAGAAGCTAAAATATCTATATTTCCCATAGGACAGAGGTTCAGAGCTTTCACATGTCTCCCATTAACACTTGTGCACACTAACACAGCTCTGAATACTTCTTACAGTCTCAGGCAGGAATGATAACAGGTCAGTGAGAATTGGCTCTGTCTAGTGGTGGTGAACTTGTGTAGAATGCAGACAGAAGGAAAAGATCCATCTGTTCCCTTCTTACCTAAGCTTGCAGAGTGCAGGACAGCTCTCAGTGTGTTCCCTGCTCCAGCAAAAGCGTCAGGAGCAAAGCAGGATTTGCTCAACCTGACCTTTTTGAAGGGGAGTTTGCTTCTCTAACCCACCACAGTACAGACCCTTGAGAGGTTCACCTCTGCTCCACCAGTGCTGGCAGTGGCTGAAAGTCACCCAGGAGTGGCACTTGGAAAACTCCTCCAACCTGTCACGAGAACATGTGCTCAGTTTCAAGTCAGACTCTACACTAGGGGCAGAAAGACAGACCCGAAAGCTTAAGTTTGGACGACTGGAAAACATCACTTTGACAAAAATAACTTTTCTTGCCTGCTTCTACAAGAGGAAATAGTAGAAGTGAACACCCTCTAAGCCTTTACATCAAATGTCAAGTCCTTTTTATCACCTCCTCTACCCACTAGAAACCAGCACCTTGCCTACTGCAAAGCAAATACCCCCTGGAATGGATCCACATTCCAATATTATGGGGCTGTTTAACTATTCTGGGATTATGATGGAATTATTCTACCTCTAGCTGTTTTAATAAATGTTATGTGATTGCCAGGGAAACCCTGAGGAACAGAATAATACTGACCCATAGTTCTGAATTCCACCTGGATCTGAGTCAATTGCTATAATATGTAAGTTAAGTAGTTAATGGATTAAAGCCATTAAGTCTAAGACTGGGACATTCTGGGACTAACTATGCCTGTCTCACCCAGCAGAAACTTGTTTAGTCAGCAATTTCATTAATAGAGGAGAGTTAACTTGCCTAGAAATAGTGGAAATATTTCCCAAGCTGCCATTTCCACCAGTGTGACATTTCTGGGGCGGTCTGGCAGAAGTGACTGTGGAGAGACTTGATGTCCTGCAGGTGAACACTGAGCCACCAACTTCTGTCTGAAATCCCTCAGTTTACTAGGCACTTCTCTCAAAGAGTGCTTATAGAGCTTTCCTAAAAAACCCAGATGTTTTGGGTTTGCTTATATTAAGGTTTTTCCTGTGTTCATAGTTTTGTTTGTTATTTTGTTGACACCTTTTTTGCAGCTTCTTAAAAGTCACATTTTAAGTTCTGGGTACAAAGAAGAAATTGTTACAAGGAACTTTGTCTGAATGAGACTGTTTCTACATCAAAAATATTCTTCAGTGTTTCCACTGGGTATTCATTAATATTCCTAAATCCACAGAACTTTTTTTCCTTTTTTTTTTCCCCTTTTCTTGTTAATTCTTATCCTAGTAAAGGCTCTCATCTTGCAAAAGGAGTCCATGTATACCAGTCCTGGAAAAATGTTCTGGCTATAATGGTCTGTGTGATGAGGTCTCTTGGCAGGATCACAGTCCTCAGCTGAAATCTCTTCATGATAGATCTGGGAAAGATTTGGGAAGAGGCAGAAAAAGATGTGACAGTAAGTGCTGAGGATGAGGGGCTCTCAGCCTGACGAGCAGTGGGGAACTGAATGAGGTGAGTTTCATTTGCAATTGGAATGCTAAAAAGCACAAAATATTGTTCCTGGAAAAGAAACAACTCTAATTCACCATACACAATAATGGGCTATAAGTTAGGTTGTGCCACTCCTAGGAAAGAAATCCTGGATTAATTATGTGGTCTGTGGAAACAGCTGCCTGCTTGATAGTGATCAGAAAGCAAGAAAACCTCCCAGTGTAGTTGCACATTGCATCCAGTAAATATGGGCAGGCTGGCTGCTGAAAGGGCAGCTGCTCTGTTCCCTGTGTGCTCCCTCCCTCTCCCTTGCACCCTCCTGATGCTCCTCTGCTCCTCAGCAGCAAACACACCCAGGAGGAGGAACAGCTATTTGTGCCATAGGTGTTATAAACTATGCAGTTAAATGAAATTTGTTTTACAGGAATATGCTAAACGAGGTGTCCTCACTGTGCATTTGAGCGCTGCTGTGGGGACATGCCCAACATAGCCAGCACATAATGTGGGTACTTAACCCCCAGATTGACACCACTCTCCTGCACCCCTACCTTCACCAACATCCTCACTGAGTGATTTCCATCGCACTCCAGCCCCTGGGCACTGCATATCCAATTGCAGTCCCTGTCCCTGGGGAGCCTGGCCCCTTCTGCAGGTCTGCACTGCATAATGTGATGGGGATTTGGCCCATGGAGGGAGGCACAGGAACTGGGAGATGTTTGCACATCCAGGGCATGGCAGGAGGGCTCAACCAGCTTTAGGGTCTGCCTGCAGTGGGACAGAGGCCTGCCAGCGCTTCCCAGCCTCTCTGCAAAAGCATTTAGCAACAGGAAGGGGCTAAATCCTCTTGATAACCTTTGGTCCCAACTTGACAAATCCCCAGCCAGAACATGGAGCAGCATCCCATCCCACCCCACCCCACTTCCCTGTGTCCTGGGACCCATCTGGCCCATTAGCCTGGAACCCTGTGACTCCCTCCTGTGACTCATCTCCTGCTCCCTGGCCCTGCTCTCCAGCCTTCTCTGAGTCTTTGCCCCCTGCAAGAGGCTTTCTGACCTTTTCCTCCTGCTAGCACTGCCATGCCACACAGGGGAGTGGGTGCTGCCAGACACGGAGCAGGAAACCCAGCTGCCAGTCCATACAGCACAGTCCATTATATGGAGAGCAGACTCTGAAGTTAATCAGTCTGCAGAAGGTGCTGTGTGCCACAGGTTGCTGCTCCCCTGCATGGAGAAGGCAGCTGCTCTCTTCACCAGATGACTCAGCCTCCTGGGATTCTTTGGACTTGAAAGAATTCAAACCAGACCCTAAAAAGGTTTTTAGGCTTGTGCTGGCCAGACAGCCCCCACTGTGCTGTGAATTACTGCTACACATGCAGGGAAGGTGGGAAAGCAGGTAGGGTGAGAAAGTTTTTGGCACCTCTCACCATCTCCAGTGAATAATTGACCCAACTGATGGTCTTACTATTAATTATTCAGTACTATTAAATATTTTGTTCATAATCATGTATAACAGTAACATTCTGTACTTCACATGAGGAATTTCATTTTTCTCTCACAATGCTGAAAGGGACCTTGAGAGGTCACCTAATCTTTTCTCCTGCCCAGGTCAAGATAAGCTTCATTTAAAACCCTTCTGAGAGATGCCACATTATTTTGTCATATCACATTCCCTTTCTCAGGGTCTATCCTTCCAAGTTTTTTACCTGCATGATGTAATGGAAAAGGTAATTGTGGGTTCTGCAAAGAATTCAACAGTCTGCACCTACAGGCAGGGCAGTGCTTGTGGTGACATCAGCTGTAATCTCTCAGCAAGTGGATCCCCTGCATCCACCCGACCTGGGGGCTGGAAAAGCCGTGTCTCCAGCAGCTACTGGGAACCCAGGAAGCCAAGCTGAACTAAGGACAGGCATGAATTTAGATAGGCTCAATTAAAGTGCATTAAGGTGAATCCACTTTGGGGAGAACAATGCTACCAGAATTCTGCAGCTGCAGACAGCTGTGTGCCACGAGACAGCTGTGTGTTCTGCAGACAGCTGTGTATCCTGAGCCAGCTGTGCACCCCACAGGCAGCTGTGTGCTCTGAGATTGCTGTGCACCTTGAGATGACTGTGCCCTGCAGAGCTGAGCACCCAGGGACAGATGTGTCCCAGGCAGAGCTGTGTGCCACACTGTGCCATGTGAGCCCCGGGACAGCCTGCAGGCAGCTGTGTGCCATGTGGACAGCTGTGTGCCATACAGCCAGCTGTGCTCCCTGCAGACAGTCCTGCACACAGCTGGGCTGCAGAGGAGCCTTCTGCTCACCACCACCTCGCAGAGTGCCAGCACTCAGGCATGACAGTAAAGCTGTTTGGCAGGGTCTTCTCCACCTCACTCCTGGCAGAATGAGCTTGCTTGGGAAGTACCCATAATGTAAGAGCAAGCACAGGACATTAATAGGATGAGCTTAGTTTGAAGAAAATAGTTTAAGGAGCATCATCAGAAACAGCTCTGGCTGTGGATCAAGACGATGGTGACATCTGGCAGACACTGCCATTAAAGGGTGCTTCTAACAGAGCCTGATCAAGAGCATTTCACAGTAATAATCTCCAGTGTGCAAGGGACATATTCTAGCCTCTCTGCACATTAGACAACTTTAATATCACCCAAGGGCTTAAACAGAGTGCTACAAGACCCCACCAACAGCACCCCTTGAAGTCTGAAGGCATCCTTACATGTGCTGCTGCACACATGGTTTTGAACTGTGCATACGTGCTTCTAGAAGAAGCTTCTAGAAGAGCCTTTTTTTCTAGAAGAAACTTCTAGAAGAGTCCTCTTCTGCAGTCCCATTCCTTGGCACCTGGCTTCCCTTGCCCTGGTGCTGGACACCCAAGGCTCCACCTGCAAGCCACCAGGGCTCACAGCTCTTCTCTCCTGCAAACGTAGCTGGAAGCCTCTAGGAATGGGCTTGCAATGCAATCTCACAGCCCAAATGCCTCTCAGGATCTGTGCTTGCTAAGTCAGTGATGTGCCCTAGGGAAACACCATCATTAGATGCATTGTAAAGTGCACCTGAATTCAGTGTTTGCAGCTTTGCAGTACATGTGATGCCTTATTTAACAAATTCAAATGTGTCTGCTTTTTCAATAGACCCTTCTCAGGGTTATTCTTGTGCAAATCTGGAGTAGCTCTTCGAATGTCACTTAAATTACTCTCAGTTTATACAGTGGGATCAGAATTTATTCCACAAGGTTTTGCACTAGATCCAGTTACAAATGATGGAAATTCTGAATGCAAGGAAAAATCCATTAAATGTAAGAAGAATTTTACAAACAGAGTCCTTTTTTAATGGGGAATAAGTGGTGTTCTAGATTATTTATTAGGAATGCTTTTAGATGCAGTCAAAATTTTACTGCTCTGGCAGTAAAGGGATTCAAACAAAACATACAAAAGGATTGCAAGTCCAAGAAAAAACTACAACTTATTAACAATAAATTAGACTGTTTAATGTGAGAAAGCTTAATAATGTTGGAATCCTTCCCTGTATAGCTTTAAAAATCACACTGGATGGCAAATTTCTGCCTACCTGCTGTGTGTGTATGGACAAGAGGGAAGGAAGGGAAAATGTCCATGGGAATGATGGGGATACCTGACACATGGGGATAACAAGGTTATCCAGAAATTAAGCTTAACTCAAGAAGGAGAGGTCAGTAGAAAACTTTAAACATCCGGGATAGTTTTTCATGGCTCACCACAAACCTGTGGCCAATGTTATGCTGCCCAGATGACACAGAAGTGATTTTCTGACCTTAAAAGCAGAGGACTAAAAATCTCCTAATATTCCTCCCACCATCATGTAGCTTCCCCTTTTCAGTCCCTTTTCACACTCAACCAAATTTTCCTTGCCAGTGTTCACAGCTAAATGTCTCCATGCTGGTTTCCCCTGCAGAGACCTTCTACAGAAATAAAAACCTAATATCGCAGAAAGAAAGCCAGACAGGACCATGGTTCCCCTCCTGTTTTAGTACAGGCAGCCCTTCACAGACTCTGCATTCCCAGCAATCCCTCTGGAATGAGCTGGCTTTTAGCCAAATGTAGCCTGGCGAAGTCCTTTGCATATCTTTGGGCTGCTGTGAAAACCGATCCTTAGATCCTTAGCTGCCCAGTGCCAAGGTCAGCTTTGTCCCCTTGTTTTCCATCTAAAATTTGGAAGCCTGTTTCCCCCAGCCTGAAGGCAAATTGTGGGCGCATCCCCCAAATCCTAGAGTCTCCAGCTGTCGACCAGGACAAATAAACAGGGAGAAAAGTGCCAAGTGCTCGAGTTGTGCCAAAATCAAAGCTGTGCATACAGTGTTTTGACTGAGAAATCAACACTCAACAATCAATTATAAAGTCAAAAATGTTTCTCCCAATAGGAATCTTCTGCTTGAAGGTCTATTCCTTCTTTCAGATTTGGGATAAGCATTATGCTCTGTCTGTGCTCTACATTAGAAGATGTTAAAAATATCTTGGTTTTGAAATGAAAGATTTACAAAGACAGAAATATCCAAAGTGTTTTTACAAATCCAGGAGAAAATTTAAAACCTCATCATATTTAAATGCTTTTAATTCTAAACACAGACAGGAGGGTCTCTTGAAGCTTTCTCATTTACTTATCCAATTTTCTTTCTGTAAGTATAATGAGTTTAGAGAGGAAATAATTTGTTTTCCTGCTAAATTCCAGGAATCCCACTTTAATGGCATTTTTCAATTCAGCCAAATATACATCATTGTTAGCGTGGGCTCTGTAATCTAATCAAACCATCTAGTTATCTGACATGATGGATGGAAAGTAGGAATATTATATTTGCTTTCCCATTGAAGGGTAAGGGCCAAATTTTGCTCCTGCTACCAGCACTTCAAATTCAGTCTATCCCTTGTTATTTTCCCCTTGATGTACTTGAGAGTGGAATTTAGCCCTTAGGGTTAACTAATGCCAAAGGCGAATAATTTGCTTTGCTAATGAACCAGCGAGCTTCCCTTCTTCACAGCTACACAAACAGCTATCACTTCATTACACTTTCAGATAGCTGCATTTTTCTAAAGAAAGAAAATATAATTAAGCAGTATGATAGTAATCGTGCCCTGGAATAGCTCAGTGCTTTTGATAAAATTACCTGTATTTGAAACACTTTTAATCAGATTATTCCATTACTGAATGCTGTATAGATAAAAGGCCTCTGCCTAAGATCAGGGTTAAGTCAGAAAGTTTTCTAACAAAGACTACTTTATATCTGAAAGCCATATATATATACAGTTGTGTGTATATATATATATATATATAAAAGGCTGCTTTTGGATATCATCCATCAAAACAAATTTAGCTGAAATATTTGCTCTGGAAACTTACATTTTTCTGTTCTTTCACCTTTGCTTTATATATTGCTTTTCCACGCAAAGAAATTTGCACATACAAACAAAAAAAATGGACCAGTTTCAAATCTCTTGGTGCAATATATCTTTATTGTTGGGCAAGATGTATCCCAGTACACTCAGCTAAATCCAAGGTACGGCTACTCTCAAATACATTTTTAAGACATAGCATTTGGCAATAAAGGTCTGTTTTAGACACACAAGGCAGTGTCTCTGAATTTCATTGCAGTCTATTGCTTGCCACACATGGTATTAAAATCTGAATTATATTTATGACCAAATATTACCAAGAGCTCCACACTCCAAATCCCTTTTGGGAATCATCTTAGCTTAAGTGTCTAATCATTATGAATTCCTGAGCCATTGAAAACCTCCACACTGCCCTTGCTAAAGCTGACTGCTTTCCAGTGATCTGTGAAGCAAACCCATCTTTCATGAAGCAGTTTTTCAGAGGACATTTCATATTCCTTATGAGAGAATTGTTGACTAAGAAAAAGTAATTCTTTCCAAATGGAAAAATTACAGAAGCCGATTTTAACATTTTGTTTAGGGGGAAGCTGCAAAATGAAACATTTCAAAAGTACTGACACCGCCTATTTAATGAACTCAGTTCAGAGAAAGATGTATGTTTCTTGTTGAAAATAAATTTTCAGAATGTCTTTTTTAAAAATATTTTTTAACATATGAAAGCATTTCAAGGCTTACAAATCAAAAGTAAAATGAAGAGTTCTGAATCTTTTTCATACATGGTGCTTAAGCAATTTGTCTTTATGTGTTTCATTTTAGAATAGAAATGTTTTTGACATCTCATCTGAGTTTCCCAGAAGACACAAAAGCCAGATCCTAGCTCAGTCACAGGCTCAGATCGAAGAGTATATGGTTTCTAATGAATGAAATCTAGCTTTTGGCACCGATTCACCAAGAATACACAAGTGACACGTGTAATACTAGAAGTTACTTCCTTAAGCTATTTTTTTCTCCACTAAGCATTAGGTATTTTCCTCAAAGAAAACCTCTTCTAATGTAATGCATGTTTCTCTAATCTCATACATGTTTAAATGGGCAAAATGCATCTCATTTTCTTAACTAACAAAAGATATTTTTTTCTGCCACTTGATCTAGTAGATCAATTAAAACCCAAGATAAATTCTTCATTTAAAAATCCTTGTTTGACTGTTTGCCATGATTTCAGAGTGGGATTGACACTTTGAACAGGTGAAAATCAGGATACCCAGAGCTAAGTGCTCTGTTTTGCACAGCTTCACTGCTGCTGGATGGGTCCCGACCCAGCAAACCCTCCAGGGATGCACCCTCTGAGTGCAGCCTCAAGCACATCCTCACCTCAGAGGGCTGCCTGGAGACAGCACAGCAACCCAGAAGTGTTCCAGCTCCTGCAGCCCTCCCTGCCCTGAGCATTGAGCATTGCTCAAGGTGCCGAGTCCTATTTCTGGCAGGAGGGAAAAAAGTCCAATGCTGTCGTGAATCACTATTTTTGCTGCAATTTGCACATTTGGGAAGAAAAGCAAAACACCTTTTGCTAAACACAGCAGGGTGAAGCTCTGGTCTCTTTCCAAGCAGCCCTGTGCATAGGTGGCCCTGCCTTTGCAGCTGCTCTTCAGGCTGTGACCCAAAGCTCAGGTGTTGTATCCCTTCTTTTGGCAGCTCATAACTTCTCTCTCCATTCTATGCTCACCTTTGTCACAGCTAAAAGGGGCAGGAGGGCCCAGCTACCTTGATGGTAAAGGTCCCAACCTGTGTAGGTTACACAGGGGTTACATCCTTGCGCCAGGAGGCAATGCCAGGCTAAACCTGGGCAGTCATTCTGCTGCCTCCTTCCAGAGGTTGTTGTGACAGCCTGTTCCATAAAGGCTGCCTGCAGAGCTCAGTCAGGGCTCAGGGGGATGCCTTCACTCCTCATGTGTGTCATCCAGTCCCCACTGCTGATTACTGCTCTAGTAGCCTCATGCTGGACATGCTGGCCTCTAGCCAACAAAGAACCACATGCCCAGCTTTAAGTAGACAAGTCACTGCTGCTTGTGTTACAATTTCAGGCTAAGCACGTGCTTCAGTGTTTTGCTGAATTAAAGTCCTAAGGCAGCACTTAGGAGACTTTTGCTTTTGACCTCTGCTGCACCCACTGTAACCCTTGACTCAGATGCTGGCATTTGTTCATCTGCTGTGGATGTCTGAAGCTTACAAGAAGAACATGAAAGGGCTGTGTTTGCCCAATGGATTCACAAATGACTGGGTTATTTATTCCTGGAAATGATCTCTCAGAGGTGAAAACAGAAAGGTCAGGTGTGGATATGAATTTTTCAAGCTAGGTCTATTGCCTTTGCAGAGTTTATGCACCCTGATTGGTCCTGCTCTCAAGACAAGCAATATTTTCCAGGTTGGAAAAATGAAACAATTTTCTGTAAAGAAGTTCCTCTGTCTAATGACCTTCTTGCAGCTGACACACCTAGAGCAATAGCCATGTCTGCTGTCATCACTAGAAGGATCCTGGTGACCTTCTTTTTATGGTGTGGCTGAGAGCGGGACGGAATTGTAATTGCAATTCCATATTCCTGACAACTTCCAGATTTCATGCTGAAAAAATATTTTTTAGCTATAATTTGTTTTATCTTTGCATCATCCTTGGGAAAGCAAAGCTGTTGGCTCTGTTCTTGGGTTAGCATCACTGCTGTGAGCTGACCCACCCACACAAAGTCTGCTGTAAATTGCACCCTCATGAGCAGGGCTTGGCTGAGGGGATCTGAACAGCAAAGTTGTCTGGACACCAGGAGTGGCCTGACACAAGGCAGTAACAAAACCTGATTCTCCATCTACCTCCAGGCATACTCAGCCCCTGCCAAGAGGCATCTCGACTCTCCTCCCTGGGTATGTGAGAGCAATTAAACACCATTTGCTCTAGGAGCTTTTCCCAGCCAAGGCTGCCAAGGCAGTGCAGCATGCCAGTCCCACTGCTTCCTAGAAAGACAATGGGAAGGATCACGTGTTGACCACGTCTGACTGAAAGCCAAGTCCTACACGAATCCAGCTAAGGGATGGAAACTCTTAGACCTATGAAGCCCTAACTTGAGATCTCACAGGCTAAGTCCAGCTGGTCTGAGGCATTCATCTGTGTGTCACTATCAGCAGTGATAACTCCCTAGCATCAGGATTTTGCCTTCCTGCTTTTTCCCAAGCAGCCCAATACCTCTCTATCCCAAAGCTGGCTGACAGATTCCCTATCAGCTCTGTTTGCCCTGTAGTTCTCATCCACCTGGAGACAGTGAAAAGTCTCCTACAGATCATATTCATTTCTCAGGCCCTTTCCTTGCTACTGAAGACAAGAAAGCTAAAGAAGAAAATAATTGCACTCTGTTATCTCTCAGTATGAAAGCATTAACAAGGCCATCACCCCCTTTCTGTATAGCATCTAATATCCTTAATACAGGCAATCCTTTCAGTGATATTTTCCAGACTGGTCCTTGTCTGCACTAAAATCACAGTCCTTCACCCATGAAGTTTTATAAAAAAATTGCATTTATTTTAGAGGCAGAACTTTATCTGCTGGTTCCTGGAAAGGAAAGGTTGTACCTGTGTAGAACAGCTACACAATATTTGTGCCTACACACAGGGATGTATGTGTATGGAGTGTACTATAAAGAATTTAGGACTGTTCTCAGATGCACCTAAACTGGTTACAGCCCTAAACCTGTACCAGCTCTGCAGCCTTGAGTGCAATACCTGCAGGCACAGTTGGGACCAGCTACGTGAGGGACTGGTGTAGGGAAGGCACAACACAGGGCCTTGAGCCCAGGAGGCACAAACCTGCCCAGGAGCTTGTGAAAAAACACAAATCTGTTTGCAAACTTCAGGTGCCACTTTACTGCAAATAAACAGGAACCTTCATACAGTAAAATGCAGGCCATAGAGATACAGTAAAATGCAGGCCACCAAGGCTGAGGGATTTCTAATCCGTTTAATATCTTGAATGAAAGCAGCTCTGCCTTAACTCAGGAAATGTCATTGTGGTTCGATTCCATGACAGCATGGGCTAAAGCATCATGGAGCTGTCTCTGCATATCTTTGCAGTGCTTTACGTGTGAAGGTATATAGATGCAGAGACAGCTGATGTATATGGGCATCTCTGTGTGTCTGTCTCCACATATGTATGTATGCATGTAAATGAATGGGGAGATTTCACAGCAGGTCTGTCTGGAATAAATCTTTCTCCTTTAGAAACCATTTGGATCTCATCCACAGTCTAAATGAAAAGTGAATTTTTTTTTCTCAGAATTCAGGTAGAAGAATTATTCAGTCTTCAAAAATCCCCAAACAATTTAATAGAATTCAAATAGTGACTTAGAAATGCCAGTGAGCATCTAAAAATTACATTATCCCAGGGCAGGATTGAGATACAATGGCCAGGAGCCAGCTGGGAACCACACACAGCCCTGCAGGGCTGCTCACCTCTCCTGGAGATGGAGAGGGCTCCAGAGCAGCCATACCAGTGCTGGAGATGGCTGTGAAAAATATGATTTAAGTTCCAATACTCATTCCCTTTGTTTACCAATTAAATGAGGTGCAACAGCAAGACATCATAGAAATACCAGTGCTGAGACTCCTGATTTTTCTCCCAAGCAGGCATCTGGATTACCAAGTGTGTCTGCAGAGTGCAAAGCCATGCTGCTTGTGTGTGGGGACTGGGTAATCCCAATACAACTGGCCAGTGATCAGAAATGATGCAGGAATGATTAGAAAACATCTGCTCCCCTGTCATATCCTGCACTATCTGCATTCCATCTGCTTCAGCTGGACATAACTTTTGTATAAATGTCTTGTGAATTGGTCCCTTTGGGAGTCATTTTATTTTTAAAAGTATATGACAAGTGATGGAGGGAAAAGGGCTAAATAAATCTGTTGTGGTGATTACATTCTGCATTACTAGCACTTCTTGAACACTTTTGAGAGAAGACATTTCTTTGCTTGGTTACTTTACTGAATGAAATAATTTCTTCTGCTTGGGGAACAAAGATTTATTTATCTCCAACAATGTAAAAGGTCATTCTTCACTGGGCCTATAAACTGGATCATTCTTTTGGCAGCAGCTGCTGCTAAACTATTAATGTCACTGGTAACATGAGAAAATAAATAAACAGAAATGTCTTCAAAAAAGCTAGGAGAACTAGAAATGGATGTAAATTAAAGTATGTGAACATGCAATCCTGTGTCCTGCACTCTAGGATTTATTCCTCAGTGCTCTCCATGTCCAAGGGTGGCAATCTGATGTGGAGCTGTCCAAGCTCACAGGTCTTGGCAGGTCTGCTGTCCAAGCCTCAGCAGTTCCTAGTAGTGGATCCTGGTGCTGGTCCAAACCAGCCTGAGCAGCATCCTGGGGGTGCCAACCTTGCACTTTGCAAACCTGGGATTTCTAACTTTTCCTGCAGGATCCTGGGGCTTCCCCAGTCCAGGCCCTGGGTCAGAAGTGCAGGGAGTAGGGGGCTGACAGCACTTGAAGGCAATTCAAGGTGGAGACAGGGAAGTGAGGAGGAGGGAAGAGGGGAGGTGAGAGTGCTCGCCCAGCCATGTCAGCAGAGACCTGGACCTACAGGTGGTGTGGGGAAAGCCCACCAGAGATCAGGGCTCTTTCCCTCAGCAGAGGAAAACTCCTAAAATAATTCTGCTCCCTCTACAAACCTAAATTTTGCTGAATTTACCAGGCGCACCAAAAATCCGCTACAGTCCAGCACCCGTTCAGATGCGTGCAACTCCTCCAGCCAATTCTTCATTTCTCTTGTGTCACCATCTCATGCACACACTTCACAGCGCTATTGGGCAGAGAAATTCAAGAGACCTACTTCAGTGGCTTCAAGTGCTTATCCCAGGCTATCTCTGCTCTTCAGAAGTCATGCTTCCTCAGCTCCCTATCTCTCCAGCTGGGCTGGAATCCAAGCTGGCTCTGGCAAGCCCCTTGAAACATCAGCTGTGGGCACAAGGAGCAGCCCCAGCTGCCTGTGCTCTTATGCTTGAAAAAACCTTTCTGCATCACCTTTGCTCCTCTGCGTGTTATCAGGAAACAGGAATGTTTGTGATTTGTCTGGTGAAAACTAGTGCTGGAGAAATAGTAGTGAGTAGGCAGCCTGGGTTTGTAGCAGATAAGCACAAGGAGTTGTACTGATTAACCAGTGTTTATCCAAGTTATCCTAACTTCTACAGTGAGCAGAATGAAGCTGCAAATCTCTCAAGCCCAAACTTCCTCCAGAGGTTTGTGACTGGTCTGGAAATACCGCAAATGAAGCCCTGGCTAGAAACAAAAATCTGTATAAAACTACTCTCACTAACCTCAGACTTTGCAGTTTATAGGAGCATGGATGGAGGTTAGAGGACCCTAGCGTGCTAACACCAGCCCTGTGTAAGGAAATCAGCAGTAGATATTGAAAAAACTCAGTGGAGAGAAGACAGAAAATTGAGCATTTTGAACCTTAGTTGACTTAAAGGAGTAATTTCAGAAGGGGAAAACTTCAGGCCTGCCAAATTGCCTGGGACGTCTGCATCAATATCCCAACTCTGGTTATATTCAGAACCAGGTGCTCCTAAGGAAGAGGGAAACTGCCCGCTGGGGAACCTGCTTACTAATTTACTTTATTAGCAGTTGTCTGCCAGCATTATAACTTTCCCTAAACTCTTGTTTATAAAAATGCATTAATATAATAGTGAATATTCCCATAGCTTTGAGGAGCATCCTATTCTGAACCTCTCTATCTCCAGGCATCAAATGCAGCATGTGGAGAAGCCATTCCTCTAAATACATTCAAATGTTATGACTCAATTCCACAGTGTATTTGTGCACATCCAGGATATTCCTGTGTTAGGAGACACAGCAACAGAAGCTCAGTGATGATCTGGCTTCTATACAGCTCTGATAGTCCTGTCTACTTCTGTAACATTCCTAGTTTTTTATCTCTTTTGTAAAGCAAGTCCCACTATTTTCAGTGTCTTCTTGCTCAACATGTTTTCCTAGGCTGTAATCTCTCTTCCTGCCTCTAATCACACTTCTGATTCCAGAGCTTCCTTTTGGGACAGTGTCCCCACTGATAGATGCGATAGCTTCATGCTATTGACTGGATTATTGTCCATCCTATCAACAGTGCTGAAAGGAGCAGTCCTGCAGGCTGTGCACATCAAGCAGCCCATTCTTGGCACTGCCTTGGTACTCCCTGCCTGACAGCTTTCCTTTCACTACAAGGAAATACTCTTTGGCCTTTGGAGCTCTATGAGATAGGAGTACGAGGCCAGTGCAGCAAACACCCTGGTACTGATAGAATCATAAACTAAAAGAGCACTTTCTTCTTTGGTAGCCTTGCTGCATTCAGAAATGGTTTGAAGGGCTTGGAGGGGAGCTTGGAAACTGGGCCCTCACGAAGGGGTCACTTTTTCTGTACCAAGGCTAGCTCATTTTAAGGCCAGCTCTGTAACCCCACAACAGCTTTGGTCAGGAATGTGGGGTTTTTACTTATGGATGAGATGTGCAACTTTCGATGTGAATGAGATTATATCAAAATAAAGATGTCTTACTTTGGCACAACATATCCCCAGATGGCTCCTGGAATGAACAATCCAGCTTGAAGGTACATTTCTACAAGGAACACAATGTTCAGCAGTTGTGTGAGATATGTACTACTTCCATGTTCCCTTAAAGAAACATAATGTGCGTAGACTAATCCTGTGCCAACAAAGGTTTGATTTTTTATATGTGTTTGGGAAGGGAATGACGGGCAGATGGATTGATTGCATGATGTTTGCTGTTCAAACTAGATCTTCACTTTGGACAATGACAAAGGTGACTTTTCTTCTCCCCTGTATCCTCCCTCCCCTATATTTGTTTCTTTTTTATTTTTCTGCTTCAGGTATGGGGTTTCTTTTGGAAACTGAAATACAAACCTGAAATTTTTATTTAAAACACTTTTTAAAAAGCCCGCTCACTTTTTTCTTTCCCTTTCCATGAATTTTCTTGAAAAACAGAAGAGAAGAAGACTACAATATTTTTTTTCACAAAGCCAAGTGGTATTTTTATGAAACACAATTGACTTCTTGGGATATTTCAGAAACAAAGGCAAGGAAGAGATGAGGGACCGTTGAAATCTTTTCTGATCATTAATAAAGGAATAAGCAGGTCCCAGATCACCTTACCCATACATCCTCTCTGCACGAGTCATCCCTGACCTGAACCTCATCAAACACAGGGACCAGGGGTGGAAAGCACAGACTCTGCCAAAGCTGAGTGGCCTCACTTGAAAATCACTGTGTAACGTAACCCTTGCCTTCTGACCTGCCAGAAATATATGAATAAATAAAATAAAATAATTTGCAAGGGGAAGAAGGAAAAATCTTATATCCAAGCAGAATTTTACAGTAAGAAAAATAGCAATACTAGATTGCAGATTGCCATGCTGAAACCAGGCAAAAAAGAGATGAGGTTAGAGACTGGGACCAGCCTTGGTGTCCTAGCCTTGTCTCTAGGTTTTGCTGTGGATGGTGAGAAACCAGCAAAGGCTGTTCCCAGTCCCTGAAGGCAGGCAAGGCACATGCTGGGGGCTGTTCCCAGTCCCTGAAGCCGGGGGTCCCTGCAGGGACAGGTGAGAGGAGGAGGCTGCAGAAAATGTTTGTATCACCCACCCATTCACTGCTACCTTTGTCTGGCTCTGCTGGAGGGGAAAGCTGCCCTTGGGCACCGTGGGGACCACGATTGCTTTAAAGTCTGGGTAAAGGTAACCGTGTCACCACCTGCTTGATTTCCCCAGGTTGTAAAATGATACGTAAACAGCGCAGATTATTTCCATCTGCTGGGGCTGGTGGGAGCAGGAGGCCTTTATGTTCTCTTTACAAGCCTGTGTACTGAGGGGAACTCAAATGGCTGGAGAAGTTCTCCATGAATGGAGGCGTTGCTCTGAGTTATAGCTCATTTTCAGCTCCGTGTCCACTCTCACAAAGACTGCTTTTTTGCCTGAGAAGTTTTTCTATCAGAAAATGTGGTTTCAAGTGAAAGTAGTATTTGTGGGGAGGAAAAAAGGGACCTGCCCATTGTGACAGATGTTTTTCAATATTCCAGGGAGATGAAATGAAGCAAAAAGAAAACTTGCCTCCACTTGAGCTTTGGACCAAAATAAAGTTATTTTGTTTCAAAACATTCATTTGAGATGGAAAAAGCTGCTCTAATCAGTTTTGTTTTATTTTTTTTAATCTTTGTTGAGAATGCCTCAAAAATGCTGTTTCCATATCCCTAATTCAATTCTTTCTCTTTAAAATGGTTTAGTAATTTGGTCTGCTGGTTTTGTTCAAACAGGAAGCAAATTGTAAAGGAATTATGTTTCCTGCAGCAGAACTGGCCTTCCCCTTGGTCACTGCTAGCAGAAGGACACAGAGGGGGGTGGCACAGGCCCTTGGAGTGGCTTGCAGACCCTCCACCTCAAGCTCTGCTGGAGTGCAGCTCTAAGACCTCAGACGAGAAAGATAAAAAATACAGCCTGTGTTTCATTTAAAGGGCTCAAGACAGCCCAGCTCCAAAGGTGCTCATGGCTCCATTCCACGGTAGGAACCAAACCAACCTTTAAGCCCAATTCAGTCCTGAGCTTCATTTCAGAACTGTTTGGAGTTGAAAGTTTGGTTTAGACCTGAATCTAATCTGTAACCTTGCCTGCTTCATCAGAAATGCCTGCACATCCTCACAGCCCCAAGGCAGCCCACTCCTTGGTGGTGCCAGCTAGGAAATAAACTCAGACCCAGTCCTTGTCAGGGCTTCACGAGTGGCCTTGCCATGTGCAAGGTGTTAAAGAGATCTGGAAGCATGGCACCTGGCAGGCAGAGGGAAGTAAATGTCTGGAGGATATAGCAAGAGCCCTTAGTGAAGGAGGACTTCTGTTACCTTCATTCCTGGATTGACAAAGAACAACTATTGGAAAAGGTGTTGGAGAGGGGAGCAGCTGGCAGCCATGGGCAGAGGTGAAACAAACTGCAAGAGAACAGAGACATTGCTGGGACTGCTCTGGAATGGAGCCCAGCCCCAGCAGGGCAGGGCAGGCAGGAACTGCCTTGGGGAGAGAGCTGCACTTGTGGGTAAAGGGAGAGATCTCCTTGTGAGCCCAGAGGGATTTACCCAGTGGCACGAAGTAACTCTCAGTTTTGCTTCTGCTCTCTTGCAAACATGTGATAAAGTCAGGAAGCTCATTGCCCAGCTTAGCAGAGCAGGACCTTGGTCTTCTGCTGGACACTGTGCAATGGTGACATTAATGTCTGGTTACACTGCCAGCTGCCATGCAGAAGAGAAGTGCTGCCAGTGACACTGGCCTTTCACCAGCCATGCACCAGTCTGGGTTGCCTGTGCTCCTTACAGCCAAAAATCCATCTGCTGGTAACCTCTGCCCCTGGGCTATGCACAGCCCTATGGGAGGCATGACAACATTGTGTGTGTGAGGGAGGGGAGAGCAGTCAGACTCCTGGTGCCATCTACCTGCATCTGCATCTGCATCTGCATCAGTATCTGCCTCTCCATCTGCATCCCCATCTCCATCTGCATCACTTACCTGCCTCAGGGAAGAGTTTAGCCTCCTCTGCCCCTCTAATACAAAGGCTTGAAAAAATTAAGCAAAGGAAAGGAGTAGAAAGCAACCTGGAAAGGACTCATATATGCTGCTTTACTGAGCTCTAGTTGGTTTGAGCAGTTTGGATGTCCTGTGCTGTGGGAAACTCTGTGGTGGCAGATGGAGGATGCAGAGCTCTGAATTTGTTTCACACCATTCATCAGAAGGAAGTCCCTCTGGTCCACATAAGTCTTATTGCTGGGGGTAAAGCCCAAACTATTTGTGCTTCCCATCTCACTTGTGACACCGGATTTTCCAGGTGAGGTGTACCCTTAAATAAGTTTGCAGCCTCTTACAGGTTTTTATCTTACCTGAACCCCTTCCCATTAATCACCAGTTTGAAACCCACTGCCAGAAGAGGTTTCCAGCATTTTACTTTACTGGTCCTCCAATGAGTATCAGCCAACCACCAGAGCTGGCTGCTAAAGAAATTGGCTTGTTTTCACCTGCTCCTTCCACAACCAGAATAAAATGAGAAAATGATTGCTCTGAAAGAAGGAGGCAATGAAAACAGATGCAAGGCTGAAGTGCTAACTCCTCTGTCAAGTTAATTGTCTGCCTCTTGCAACTCAGTGCAGCAGTGTTTTGAAAGCTCTTATAGAAATCCAATTATGTGTTGGCTGTGGAATTTTTATTGATAAATAACTTACCAGAGCAATGCAAACTCAGGAGAAGGGAGGGTGGTGAAGGGGTGTTATTCCTACAGAAAGAGTGGGGCCATGGGGGAAGCTTAAATTCATGATTGATTTTTAGGCTTTCAAAACTACTCCCATGTGAATTTCACTAGCAAACCCTGCACTGGCAATAAGCCATCAGGAATAAAACCGACCCAAGAAAAAGAAAGATATGTGCAGATGCAAGCTTTATGCAGAGCTTACAGAGAGAACCTGCTTCATTGTGCAGTGAGTTATTCACTTAACAGGTCTCTGGACACAGGATTTCTTTATGGAGGGCAGTGCTAGGCAAAGCTATTACAGCCTGGTATCTGCCAGCTGGGAGCACTATGGCCCAGTCTTCATTTTGTACACTTTTAAAAGTCAGCCCAGCTTCCAAACAGCAGAGCTGAAATCTGAACCTCATTTTAATTCTGAGTTTTGCAGTTTAGTTTCAGTGAGGATGCTGAAGTCCGTAGGAGTTGTGGATGCACTGGGAACATATGCTCATCTCTGGGTCAGCAATGGACCTCTTTAAGTGGGGAAGGAAAGAAACTATACTGGGAAGGAAAAGACAAGGATTTCATCATAGAAAGTATTCAGGTTGCATAAGAAGGGGAAAAGAAAGAAATCAAATTACATCACCAGCCGGAAATGAAAAGTAAGCTTAACCCTGGCTTTTAAACTTTTATAGCAAATAAAAAGTCACAGAAGA
Source organism: Leptocoma aspasia (assembly GCA_013399835.1). Taxonomy (NCBI): domain Eukaryota; kingdom Metazoa; phylum Chordata; class Aves; order Passeriformes; family Nectariniidae; genus Leptocoma; species Leptocoma aspasia. The sequence continues at coordinate 269,009 of VXAX01005064.1, read as the reverse complement.
TATGGCAATTTTTTTTAAATGGACATTTTGAAAGTGAAACCTTTGGCCGAAGTTTGTCACCAGGAACTTTCATGTCTAGAAAAAACTGCATTGGACTGTCTTCCCCTTTCTTCTTTGTTTTTCAGTATTTCTTCTCTTTGGCTTATTTATTTTGGCTTTTGCTCCCTTTCAGAATAAAGGTTAAATGTGTCTTCTGCCCACCTACCCTGTGGACTGGCTGGAGGCTATGACTGCCCCGAATTCATTTCAGAGGCAATAAGCTACATAAAGACCATGTGCACAGGTTCTCTGTGAATATTTATTTCCATTCTCTTTTGTTTCAGCCCTAGGAGACAGGGTGTCTTTTTCTGTGATGGAGTAGACCTTGCTGAGACCAATTTACATGAAAGATCTAGCAGATTGGATGATCACTGGGAATTGATCCAGATTTGGAGACTCTGCAAATGAATGCTGGAAATTTTTCAAATACATCTAGACTTTTTAGCTGCTTTCCCTTCTGGTCTGACTGGTGGGAGCTGAAGAATGACCTCCTTTGCAGGATTTCTGCATTTCTTCTTTCATATCTGGCATTCAGACAGAAAATAAGTAGTGCATAAAAATTGAAAGTAAAAAATAACAAGGTTTTCCCAAGTTCAAGGCCTGGATTTAGTGTGAACCATAACTGGGTCATGCCCTGGGCTATTTGCTCCAAGATTTAGCCTTGAATTCATTTGGTGCTGGGGCAAAGGTCTGAGCGGCTCTGAGTACTGCATTTGCATTTAGTCTAATGACATTCTCCTGGCCTCATTAATTCTGAGTGTGACATTGTGTCACCCATGAGCTGACATGAACCACAGGAACTCCTCAGAGGCCAGTGACAGAAAAAAAGAAGGCTTGGATTTCACGTGCTGGTGGGAAACCAAGAGTCACTGTACCTGAACCCCTCCCGGGTCATTCCTAAGCCCCCTTTTCCTTTCCTTTCAGAGCCAGGTGAGGAGGAGGGAGGGGTCAGGGCAGAGGTGTGCTGGGCTCTGGGGCTCAGGGGAGGGCAGAGCTCTTGCTTGGATGCCTGTGCAGCCACCCAGCCAGAGCTGTCCCACCACAGGGCCTGCCAGGGGGCCACCCTGGCCACCAAGGCTGAGGGAGACCATGCAGCCACTGCAGCCCTGGGATCCCTGAGGAGTTCTTGTGACTAGCACTCATCTTCTGATGAAGCACTCTGATGGATGTTTACTTCTTGCTTTTATGAATTTTTGCTCTTCTCCCAAGAAAGTAATTATTCAAATTCTATTAAAAACACTACTTGCTTTGAAAATTCCTTTCCACAATTTCTTCATGTTGAAGAAGTGGACACTGAGGACTAATCAAGCAGGGTCTCCTTTCACTGCTATTTACCCTTTTCCATTGGCTTTTTTTTTTAAATGCAATTATCAGAAGAAAAAATTGTTGAGATGGATTTTACCCATCAAAAATTAACCAGAAGAACAAAAGCAAAAAATTAAGGACTGGTTTTCTGTATTTAAAAGACACACACATAATTTTCATGCCTGGCTTAACTGGGTCTCAGCAGGAATGGCATCTGTTTGAAACACTCAGATGCTTTAGCATTCTTACATTAAGGCATTTATCCTCCTAATACCTTTGTGAGGTGAGGAGATGCTGTTATCCATATTTTACCCTGGAGGTCAGGAGAAGGCCTGCAGGAAGGCCCTGGGAAGCATCCTGATGGGCAGCAGTGGCTGTGGAGTGAGCGTGTGCTGGACACGAGCTGGCACTGCCAGGTGACACCACCACACCATGCCCTATAGGCTCAGCAGCCAGAGTGCAGCAGCTGGCAGGTGGGCACAGTCCCCCAGCCCACAGGGTCACTCTGCAAGCAAGATGCCATCCATCAGGCCAGGCCAGGGCCAGGACTTACTGCTGCAGTGTCTCACAAGCCTCTGTTCCTCCCTAACAGGAGCACTGGTTTTACCTCTGTTGGAGTGCTCTGTGTTGCACAGGCCACGGAGTTCCTCACAGCAGCGGGAGGCTCAGGGCTCTATCACTCTCTGATCCTAGAGTGCAGATGTGTTTAAGCAATAAGCATCCTCCTTCCAGAGAGGAGTTGTGTTTCTGAGCATCAGGGGAAGCAGAGAGCCTATCACAGCTCATACATCATCTCTGGTCCTGGAGGCGAGTTGAAGGCATTCATATGAGGGTGTTTGCTCCTCAGGTTTGTAATGATTCCTGACAGCCCAGCAGTGAAATACTTTCCAGAGTGGGAGTACAGATGTGGGGTGAGTGGATCTAATTTCTCACATAGTCTCAGTCGTGTAAATATGTGGATTGAAATACGCAGGGTGATGAAGAGCAGATTATTGTAAGAGGTTTGCCTGTGAGGAAAGCAAGTCTAATAAAAGTGATAGACAGAACAAAGCTGGCTAAACATCAGCCACAGGCAAGGCAATGCTCACCTCTCCCCTGTAGAGTATCTCGTGTTCTTTCTGGATGAACCACTTCTTCAGAGGTGTGTAAAACACCTCAGACCCACGTGAAGGTGTTGGGGCTGTTCCAGGTCACAGCAGCTGAGGACCTGGCCATTATCCTACTCACAAGTGAAAGGATCTCCTGTGAACAGCAATTCCTGAAGACACACTCTGCCCTAGCTTGATATCCAGCTTAGAGCAGGGCTACTAAAAACACTTCAGCCTCAGGAACCATCATTTGAGGAAACTGAGGAGGTTGGTGGTGAAGGGACACATAGATCACAGGAGGAGCAAAGTGATCCAGTCTCAATAAACAGTAAGTGGTGAGAACAGGAAGAGGATATTGACTGAGAGAATGGATGGAAAGTAACTGGAAAGAGACTGAGGCTTTGGCAGTTGGTTTAGGAAACTTAGGGAAGGGATAATTGATTTGGATTGAACTGAACTGTAATAGAACAGTAAAAAAAAAGGATAATCATCACAGAACCATTTGTTTTTTCTCAATTTATATTACTGCTTCAATTACTTTTTAGACAAGGCTCCTTTAGAAGGAAAAAGGAAAGTATTTTAATTTTTAAATGGCAACCTGAAGTGCTGAAGTACTTTTGAAATTTGCTTTGTTTTTTTTCATCTGAGACTTGGATTCAGCCAAATGTGTAGATAATTTCAATCCCCTGTGCTTTAGTAGTGTTCATTGAAAAAAGGACAACTGACACCCTACAGCACTGAGGGACAGGTGTGGAGTGGCTGTTGCCAGCACACACTTACCCCAGAGGAGAAGAAATTACAGACAGTGGCTGGGAATGACACAGCAGAGCCCTGGCAGCCACTCTCACACCCCAGCCCAGCTGGCAGCATCTGTACAAGAGCGGGTCTGCAAGTGTGTGTCACATGCTGTAGCTCTCCTACAGCTCCTCTCCTCCTCTCTCTGCATGCCAATCTACAGTCCAAAATGGAAGGGCAAGGTCAGGGACATTAAGGGCCTTTACAGCAATTTTATCAAACCTGTAATGGAGGAAGGATAAAGGAATGGTGGAAAAAGCTGAGAAGGATTGCTGTTTAGCACATGTGCAGGGCAGACCAGAACTAGAAAAAGAATATAGTCTGAGAACATCTCTTTGGCCTGGCTGTACTAGGTTGTGGCTGAATCTAATTCTTCTGTGTGAACTTCATGAGGATGATTAGATTAACCTGAGGAACAACAGCTGAGTGCAGCTTAGCCAAAATATTGCAATAACTCAGTAGTTCTGTGCCCACACAGTAGATGGTGCTTGCTGCTTATACGCATGTAAAATATCTCAAAGTATAATTAGTCCTTTTGCTAGCAGTTGTGCATATGGGTTTGTAAAATAATGGCCTCCTACATCATCTGTTTACTTCTAAGCTAAGCGAGCTTCTAAAAAAAGTGTGGATAACACAATTCTTCAAATGCCTTATTAGCTAGAGTCTAACTGAGAAATGCAGTCTCCCTCAGGCAACTCTGGTATTTTCTACAGTTTCATGCATCACTGTGAGGAAAAACAGTGATGGAGAGTGAGAAATCAATTATGGAGCCTTTTCAGCAATGGGGAGCTGTTTGCTGTTGGCTGACATGATGCTCTCTGCCTGTTCTGCAGCAAAACCTGGAGGTTTTTTGCAGTTCCCCAGTCCTGCTGTACTGAATCCAGTCCCAGGTAGTCTCCCCATCCCAGTCTGCAGTGTAATTTCTGGCCACAGCCTTGATGCAATGTCTCTCAAGGAAGAAAACTATGTGAGGCACTGAATGACTGGCATGAATGAGACACGACTGACAATTCCAAGCATTTCACTTTCCCCAAAGGGAAGATGCTGCCAAAATCAATTTGTTTCCTCAAAAGGCTTTGATCTTCACACAGCTTCAATTTTCCAGTGAGAAAACCCTTTAATTTCCAGCACAGCTCTGCCTGGGCACTTGCAGTGTCCTTTATGCTCCCACTGGAAGGGCTCATATACTTTGCATGTGTCCCTTACAAGAATTAAACTATCTCAAATTCTTTACAGTGCTGTTTCTTGCTTAATGTTAGGGGTAGCACCAGGTAAGGGGTGATTTACATGCTGAGCTCAACAACAGATTTAATAAAATTCCCTATGCTTTCTAGCTGGAACATCTGGGGTGTGATTTTATTGGCCTGTTAGGTTGCTGGCTGCCTTTTACACACATTTTTATATACAAGTAAAATGGATTATATGTCATATATACATACAAATATACAGATAAAAGCACATTTATATATGTATCAATACACCTATGAATTTTATACATACATTTCACTTAGAAAAGTGAAATTACAAATGAAGTGAATTAATTACAGTTTCCTGTTTCTTTTCAACTGAATGGGCAGTGAGTGTTGAATTGTGCAGTGGCCCTGCTAAAATTTATATATATGTATGCAAATTTCAGAGCAATAAACTCAGAACTGCTTCTTTATTTGGTTCATTTTCTTAATGTTCATAGCAGTTGGCTGAGTCCAGAACAAACTGAACTGAAGCTACAGGGTGACTTGAAAACCAACATGCCAAGTGAAAAATCAGTTCCTGTGCTACTTGCAGCCTGCTCAGCTCCTTGCTCTCCCTGCCCCTCTCATCCTCTCGCACTCACTCGTGGTGCAGCACCTGCTGACTGCTGCCCCTGCTCTGCATTCGCCAGGGCTGCCATGGTCTCACTGCTGCACGGGCTGTGACTATGCAGAAGGAGAGATAGAAGGGGAGTTCTGGGTGTCTCTTCATCCCAGCTTGGGTGTTTGAAGGGAGATGCTTGTTGCAGGAAACTGAGACACCTGGGTCTGAAATGGGAACAGAGACCTGGGCATGACCAGGGACAGCCACCAGCACCTGGAATTTGGATGGGTGCAAGTCTTTTTTTCATATCTACAACGCTGCTCTCCTTGGGCTGCTGTGTCCTTTGCTCTGCAGAGTTTAGTTCAGGCACCCTGAAGGGACGCTTGCACTTGTGAAAACCAAGAGAAGGACTGGTCTCCATTTTTGTTCCCAGGAGCCAATCCTCTGCCTCTCATTTGCTCACTGGTTTGTGTCTGCACCCTTTATGGCATGGCAGCACCTGCAGGCAGGTGACATTATAAATAAATTTTAGAACAACAAGGCATGCTGTTGCAATGTTGTTCTTTTTCCTCTGCTTGGGAGAAAAAAAAAAGGAAAAAAAAAAAAAGAAGCCATAGTGAATATCCCCTGGATTTCAGTGAATAGGAAATGGGCTGTCCCCAGCTGATGGTTTGTGCTGTGTTAGCTCCTGTCTCATATCATACTTAACAGCCTCTTTATAACATGAGCATTTGGGTAGTTCTTCAAAGGGAATGAGAGATGGTGTTCCAGCCCTCTGGAAATACATAAAGGAAATTTTAAGAGCTTAATATTTGTGTGGTGACTCAGCAAAGCAAGAAGTCTGCACCTTGCCTTCCAACCATCTGAGCTGTTTCTCCTGCAGCTTCCCAGGTTTGCAAACATCACCTCCCAGTGGCAGGGGAGGTCCAGAAGGAGCTGATGGGTAAGTCTGCCATGGGAGATGTCACTCAGATCATGGCTGCAAACTGACCTGTCTGAAGCAGAGTGGTTTGGACTCTACCAAAGGTGCCTTTGGTGATTTATGCCTGCAGACCTGTGAAGAATTGGAAGAAACCTTTGCCAGACAGCCCTGGAGGCCCCTACCTGCTTCTGGGACAGCTTCCAGGAGAAGACATCTCTGAGGGAGCACAGGCTTGCACTGTCCTGCAGCACTGTGGAGTGTTGGTCACTGAAGAAGTCACCCAGCACTTCATTTCTGTAGGAGTTTTCCTAAATTACTTCCCCAAACAATTCTTTAAATTTGATTTGCTTATGCAACTTTGGGCAATGTATTAGAAAAGCAGATCCCGTCTTCCCTAGCAACTCGTGTGAGCAGAGCAACTAAGGTTGATTAGAAATGATGAAACAATGCAGAGAGACTTTTAGGACCTGATCTGACAGTCTGCTGAAGATGCAGCCCCTGAAAGAAGCAGGGGGAGAGCAAACTGTTCTTACACATCCTGGTTGGTTTGTGGCATCCACCTAAGCAAATCCCATCCTCTCTGAAGTGAAAGTCTTCCCCAACTGCAACCCACCAGCACCTATCTAGAAATGCCTCTTTTCTATAGCAAATCACTCCCTTATAAATAAATAAAGATCCAAAACAAACAAACCATCAGAAAAAGCAAACACCAAAGCCACACAACCTCCTCCCTCAGAATCATCCATGCTCTGGGATATTTTGCTGCACAATCTGCTGAGAATTATTCAGTGCACTGTTCCCAGTGCTGTGGAGAAGGGTGATGACACCCATGCACCCTGGAGGCCAGGCACACCTCTGTGCTTGAGAAACAGCAAACCTTTCATTTTTAATGGTTTGTTTAGTTACTCATCGTGGGGAATTAGTGTGGGCTTTGTCTCATCAGCCTTCTCTGCATTTTACCCTGCAGGTCACAAAGGTTGCTCCTCTGTGGAAGGACATTTGCCAAAGTCTGAACAACTGGGACTGCAGGATGAAAGCTACTAATAATCTAATTTAATTACTCTGAAGGCAAGTGTTCAAAGAATTAGGATCCACAAGTCCTAAGTAACAAGTAAAACAAAGTGATGAAAAGTGCAGGGGGAGGATATTTGGCACAATTCTAGTCTTGGTTATAGAGTATAATCCAAAATAAGTCCACAGGCTTTGTTGTCCATGTCATTAAATCCACATACCTGAAACTATTTAAGCCTTTATTTTTTTTAAGCCTTTTTTTCTAGATGGACAAAAAGACTAGGAGGCACTTGGATCTGATTTTGCTTTTATAGAGCCTTGTGTGTAAGATGAGAAAACAATACAGTTGTGCTAGAGATAAACTCTCTGTGTTAGAAAACCCCAAGAATTAGATCCTGCCTAAGATTTCTTATACAGATATAGTGCTTTCAAAGCAGTTTCACAGATACAGCAAATTCAGGAGACAGGTGAAATAAAATAATATACTTTTCTCAGTTTGGAATAAAATTGCATTAAGAACTATTTATTCCGCATGTAATGAAATGGGGAAAACCCCCACCATGGGTGAGCCACATGCCCATCCTGCACAGAACGTGCTCCTGTGGTGTCTGGCTCCTGACTTCACAGACCAGTAAGGACTAGAGGTCACAGATGTACTGTGCACATCTAAACATGGGCTCCTTCCCCATAGGAAACCAGAAGACATCTCCACTATTTTTTGCCTGTAGATGTTCTTCCTTATCTCTAAGATGGACAAGATTTGTAATCTTAGGTTATGCCTTTTTCCTCTGATTAATATCTCTCCACTCTTTCAGTTCACTCACCGCTGAGACCCCAAATATTGTGATGGTAGAAGAACATCTCATCCTTCCCCCATTCTCCTGACTCTCTTACCTTTTTTCTGATTCTGTCAAGGCATTGCACAGCTGCCAAAATGGTGAGAGAGACACACAGAGAGAAAAGGGGAAACTGGAGGGGGGAGGGGGAGGCAAGGGAAAAAAAAGCTGCAGAAGTTTAATACAAAACAGGCATAATGACAAAAAATACCACATTTATAAATTCATAACTTGAGCCTAATTCAAACCCATCACAGAACAGCCCCTGAAGGGAAATGTACATGAAAGACTCATCCAGGTTGGCTGCTGCACATATTGCTTTCCTTGGCTTTCAGGCACTGATGTTGCCAGAGCATCCTTTTGGGGCACTCTCATACCTTCACCTTCTAACCACTAAGGCTCCCTGCTGCTAGGGACAGGTTCCAGCAGCACTGCAGGGATTCCTCAGAGCTTTGCTATGGCTGCAGGGAAAAACTGGTCTTCTGTTCCTCTAAGGTTCCTCTCTCCCAAACCACGGCTGCTAGAAGTGATCAAAAAAAGAAATAATTTTTCCTGAGTACTGCTGATGTTTTGCCATTTGTTTCCATTACTAATTGACCCAGGGGAAGTCGTCATCATAACTTATTGCAGGAAGACTATTTCCACAAAAAATATTTGATTTGGGAATATATTTAATTTCTAAAAGATAAAAACATCTACTTTTGATGTTGCATGGCTCTGTTATATTATTAGATCATATTTGAAATAGTGAAGTCAAAACAAGAAATTCTACCTCATCAGAACTACGGGTTTCAATATTATGAAAATGAAACAATTGAGAACTATTGAGAGAAAATGAAAAAGTTACCTCAGAGCACTTGGACTTTCCCACTGAAGTTTAACCAACATGGCCATGTTCCCATTGAATGTTTGGATTCCAAGAAAATCAGCTTGACAAAAAAAAAATTGTGTCCAGATCTGTTTGCGAGACAGCAGGCAAGAATAATCCTTCCTCTTTTCTCTCTGCTACCTGCCCTCCCACGGGGTGGTGGGATTGCTGCTCGGGGTGAGCCTGGGCAGACCCCCAGAATAAGCCCATGCAGGTGCTGTGGGGCACAGGTGGAGGAGTGGGACAGGCCCCAGGAGTGATTTGTTCATGTGAAATGTGTACTTCACATGAAAGCTGGGAAGCCCTCCAAGGGAAAGGAGGCATTTAAGAGCAAGAGGAAGAAATAATGCTGGGAAGATTTGGCATTGGTTATCTGCTGATCAATACCAGAGAATGATTCCCCAGCTGAGTCAAATATGCTGAAGAGTACAAACAAAACAATAAACAGCAGATAATGGATACCTTTTCAGAAAATTTAGAAGTGATTGAGAATTTTCTGCTGGAGCATTCATGCAATTAAAAATAATTTTCATGAAATGGAAGTTTTTCAAGGAAAGTTTGCAGAAATTTGTATACTATCTGCTGGGCATCAAATCGTAGTAGAAAGATACCAGGTTAAATTGACCTACTCCCAGACTCTGCTTCATGCTCTCAGTATTTTTTATGAGCTTGGTGCTGTTGAGAAACTATAAACCCCTTGAAACACTTTGGCTGGCATGTTCCAATAAGTCATAGATGGGCCATGAAGAAGTGCAGTATAGGAGATGTAGGCTAGCCTGGGGAAGCCAGGGTTGGGTGGATTGCTGGAACTCCAACTCCTGTCAGTCACTGTGACATGTAGGCAAAGCCAAGTCTCTTGTCGATTTGAGCAGAACAAATTACTTTGGCATTTCCTGAGAGAATCCTTTCCAAACTGTCCATTCCACTAGCAAACATGATATTCAGACTTTTTCTGTCCTGCTTTGGAATACTAACAAATGTGAGAGTATTGGGAATCTCTCCCTCTTTCTTCTGGATGAAAATCTAGTTTTGAAGCAGCTCTGGGCACTGGGCAGCAATTGCCTGTGCATGGGAGCCACACGCTTCCAGGTGCCCTGCTCCATATGCCTCTCTCTGGCAGTCACCACCATGGAGGGATGATCCTTTTGAGGGGTTCAAAGAGGGGCAGAAATGGAGTGGAAATCTTGTGCCATTTACTTCTGTGCTCTGTGAGGGTTTTCTGAGGAGTATACAGGTTGTTCATTGCAGTCAACTCCCCTTTGCACACTGACATTAAGGAAAACCAGACATGAGAGATATTCATGTCACGAGCATTGTGTGGCTTTTATGCCTTCTCTTCCAAGCCAGCTAGATTGCTGAAGGCCAGATGGCAATGTGAGATACACTGCTGTAAATCATGAGCCTTTCACCAGTCCCACAGTGCAGAGTGAGCAGGATCAGGCCCTCCCACCCAAGACCCAGTATTGCTGGCGATGTAGCCGGGGACTTCCATTTGTTTGCAATTAGGTGCTGGCACTGGGAAAGCCCTGAAGTCACCATGGTCTCTGGGCAACAGATAAAGCTTTTGTTTTTGCACAGACAAAAGGCAGAGCAGGCCAAACCAATGCAGAGTGTGTGAGCGATGGGAAGCCTGATGAAAGGCCATAAAGAATGTCCAAAGTCAGCAACAAATAACATGGCAGCAGGAAAGAGAACTCTTAAAGTAGTTAGACATGAGGAAGAAGGGAAGGCAAGAGAAGGGAGAGGAGGAGAGGAGCCAGGATGGCTGGGTGCCCAAAGCAGTGACACACGGGGCTGCTGAGACACACGTGGGAAGGAGGCACGTGGGGACTGTGTGGAGTGAGCTGCACAGCTCAGACCTACCCATCTCCTGCCTCCAGAGCATCCCTCTCCGGGCTTTATCTCCAGTAACTGAATGACTGGGAAGCTTTGTTTCTCCTTGTCACTTCTTCATTATCTTTTTACAATACTCCATCCCTCCAAGGAACTGAAAAACTTCCTGTTAACCAAATCTTGCATATGTTGAAAGAGGGGAATGTGAAATTAAATTATCTGTAGTTCTTTACTTGCTTGACAAGCCATCCCACGTCTGGTGTGATGCTTCTCCAACACCCAACGAAGAGATAGAGCCTTGCATTCCTTGCAACATGTATGCTTGATTAAGAGCCTGGCAGAGCAGATCTTCAACCATGAAATCTATCAGGTAGGGACTGTCTTTATCCTTCTGTGTTTGTGCAACTCCTGCATAATAGGACTTTGTCTGAATTAAAATAATGATGGACTGAAAGAAAATCAGACTGGGAGATGACACACAAGGGTAGGAATTTGCAGGCTTGTACAACACATATATTCTGGAAATGCCCTTGGAATCTTCCTCCCCCATTCTTAGCAAGACCAGATGTCTGCTCTGGAGGTCCCAGGGGGTGGGGAGGACGGTACCAATCCCTCAGTAACTGGGTTGGGGTAGACTGCCTAACAGGCAATAATGCCAGTAGGAGAAGAGTTGGAACAACCAGGCTGCAGAAAGCACTGAAAGTCACTATGAGGACCTTAATTTTGAATATGGACACTTAGCATGAATGGTAGTCATCCAGCTGCTTTGGTGGCTGTAGATCTGACATAGATAGTTGGATTCCTATTTGCATGTATACTATTTATATTTTGAAAGAAATATGTTTTTTCCTCTCTTTTTTCTCCTTTTCCACATATTTTGTGCAGAACTATTTTGCTAGTGCTCTGCCCTGTGGAAAGGTTTTAATTTAGAAAAGATGCACTAGGCTATGTAATGGAGCTTGGCATTTGCTTAAGTAGTCTACCCTTTTTGTAGGAATAGTATAGTCTGCAGTGTTTTAAGTCTCCCTCTCCGGTGCTCAGAGGCAAAATAGATAGAGTGTGCTAGATATTAAACTTGTATTGGCTGTTTGCACTGCTGTGGTACTGTGTGAAGGACTTGGCGATCTGGGTTTTGTTACACACTCTGAACCACATCCAGAAAGTCCTTTCTTCAGATTTGCTGTTTTATAGGCAACGTACAAACATGTTTCACCACAGCCAAAATCTTGCAGGCACAGCAATAAATCACGCAGCACGCTAGGCAGCTGGAATTGATTGCGGATCTTTGGGGTGGAAGAATCACACACATTTTGGAAATTTTAGTGAGCTACAGCAGCATTTTAAACCTCTGTCCTTCTGTTCTTAGGCTGTGCTCTTTCACCTCTCAGCAGACTGGGCTAGACTTCACCTTCTGCTCCAGCCATGGTGGTCTGACTTGGGTCTGCTGAATGCCTAAAGCAGCACGTTGGCTCTGCCAGCTCACAAAGCCGGTGTGTCCGGGTTTGGCTCTCTGAGTGCTGGCAGTGGGAAGGTCACAGGTCACCATTTTTCCTTGGCAGCTACTGGGAGGAATGGCTGGCTGTGGAAGGAGGAGCTGGGAGCCATGTGAGCCAAGGATGAGCCAAAGGGTGTTGCTGGTGCAGGCAAGGAAGACAGATTGGACTTCACAGTTGGGAATGAGCCCAAGAGTATAAAAGACAAACAGCTCCGCAGCAGCAGTCATGCAGCTCCTCTCCAAAAGCACCCTGGATCCTGCTCTGATACAGTGACTGCAAAGGACAGAATGGAAATGTCCTTCCACCTCTCTCAGAGATGAGAAGTGGATAGCTGGCCTTAGCCAGGGAGCACCAACAATGATAAGAAAGCAGGAGGAAGGTGATGAGAACAGCTTTAAATCACCAAGGTTTTTCCCTTCAGCTGGGAAAACTGGGTTTGAGAGGAAAGAGAAGATCCCCAAAAGAGCCAGAGGAGAGAATGAAGGACAAATAAGGGTAAGAGGCAGAAAGGACAAAGACAGAAACTCAGGTAATTCCTATAAGAAAGATCACCAGTGTAAGCAGAGTGATCCAGCGGGCACCTACATGAGCAAACCTCTCCTCCCAAAGTTGGTGGGTGCATGGATCCAGGACAGGGCTGCAGAGTTTTCTCACTGCCATGCCTTTGCCCCTGCAGCTGGAGGGCAACCTTCATGACCAGAAATAGAAGCCTCTTACCCCAAATCTGTCTCCTGTGTAACACCTGGAGTCATCCTGAGCCTTGCTCCAAGGAGCTGGGATGGCTGATGATATGCAGGTGTTATTAATAACACAGGCTGAGGAATGCTCCCCTGGAACTGAGGCTTTCTGCATGCAGATTTCTGAGGCCACAGGGATCTTCAGCTTGTGTCTGACCCTACTGGTAACAGAGGCAAGAGATCTTCACCCTGTGTCCCCTGAGAGCCCAGCAAGGTATGTATGGCTAACACCACAAGGGCCTTCAGCCCTGCTAGGAAGGCATAGGAAGGATCAGGGCTTTCCTTCCCCCTCTCTTGGGGAATGTGTTCCAAAGGCTAATCAATTCCACACTTAAAAATCTGTTTTCAGTTTGAATTTCTCTGCTTCAACTTCTAGATCTTGGGGGTTTTGTTTTTGTTTTTTTTTTTTCATTTTGCCTTTGCTAGTCTTAATGCTACATATTTGTTTTGTCTGAAAGACTCTTGGGACAGCTTGAGAGCAAGTAGCTTTATAAAACATGGAAATGCTCACTAGAAGCTAGGAGTGACCCTTATCATGTAGCATCCAAGGTAAGACTCTCAGTGGTAACATCCTCAGTGGTCCCAGGAAGCAGAGGCATTTAGCATGCTGTCCTCTGACCTATACCATGCCAGGACCTAATCAATCCAGCCCATAATCAGTGTCAGGATGGCTGAGGCCATGAATGCAGCTGATTTCCTTCAGTTTGCTACTATTGGAAAGCTGCCTGTGAAGAGAGCCAGATGTGCTGATAAGGTGGGCCCACCTCCAGTTCCTCGGCAGTTTGCAGACACTTTGCCGTGATGCTTTGCTGAGGAAGAAAGAACCAAAACTTTCACATTCAAGAGAAAGGCCCTGATGAAAGCCACAGCAAAGTGCTCCACAGAACATGGGGTCTATGCTTTATATTAATGTGTGATTTTGCAGCTAATTACTTCCAAAGCATTTTCCAGTGGCCTGGGAATCTCTCACTGACCATCTGCACTCACAATTACCTGCTAGTTTTTCATAAATCTCTTAGTAAATAATTGATGGATTTGCAAAGGGGTCATCAGTCATCTGAGTTTCCTTTTTCCCTTTTTTGCATGCCTTTTGCCTTGCATCAATTTGGCCAAGAAGCTCAAAACAGCTCAAGCACTGTTTGACATTTATACTAACCTATCCCTGAACTTTGCTCCAGCCAGAGCTGTACATAGTGCTGGGATTCACCTGTGCTGCAGTGGGTGTACAGAGGACTGGCATGTTGAGCAGGGCAGTGTGGAGGGACAGGGTGATCTCAGGAAACAAGTTTCCCTTTACCATGAGAACTTGCAGATGGGGAGATGCACTGACCAAAGACGAGTTTTCAACCCGTGGTTTTGAAACTCACAGCACTTTCCCTACAATATCAACCAAGTTAGGATTATACCTGCAGGTCCTCAGGTCAGTTCTACAAGCCTCTACATTTTTTTTTTTTTGTCTCCAAACTGAATATTGACCCTGCTGTGCCCTGGGAAATGCAGCCCCAAGGACAGTGTTGTTCACATCTGCTCTTTTGTCAAATGCATCCCCTGTTACCCCTCATGCTTTTCAGAGATACCTTCATCCCCTCCTCAGCACAGATGATGATGGCATCTCTGTTGCTGGAACAAAGCCAGCTCACAACTCTCAGTTCCATTGAAGTCAAACTGCTGCAGGAGACAAGTCTGGGGAAGAAAAGAGTAAAAAAAAAAAAAAAAGTTTGGGTTTCTGTTTTGGGAGCAAATGGTTAAGGGTTCCTTTTGAAGATGGCACATTTCAATCTGCTGAGCTGCTGCTCCCTGCCAGACCCATGGGCCCTTTACCTGAGGTTCCCTGCAGAGAGTCTGGGCATTGGGGCTATATGGAGGCATCCCTGAAACTGGACACAAACTAGATCTGAATGTTTTTTCTGAGTGGAAATTGTAGCTGTTAATTTGTGAGGAGAAGAAAAAATAGAATCAAGCAAAGACTTTATTCAGACATATATTTTTATTAAGAAAATTTTAAGTGCATACACATTTATGTGAGAAATTACAACAATATAAAAGTGTTTATTTTCAAAATTTTCTATGAAAGGAGTAATTTCAAAAGCATAATATAACTCCTCCATAAAAGCTGCCTTACAGGAACACAAATACAAAACCCTTTTCACATTATTTGGGAAGATACTTCTTTTTACTTAATAAAAATATAAAGTACAGTATTTACCACATTCTGACAACACAGAGTTCTTAAGGAATGGAAGATGGGAGGTTCATGCAGCCCTTTTATCATTATACATGTTTTCTTCTCTGTGGCAACCAAAGTTTCATGTTTTCAGACAAGGATTATCTTGGTGGGATGTTGATAAAGAAAAAATAATCAAATTTTAGGTGACGAGTTCACAAAAAACCTTGACTGCTATAAATCACATCACTCAAAACAAGTTGCCAGAGAAAAGGACCTTCTAGAGGCTAATAAAGGGAAAATGGCAACAAAAACTTCTACAGGAACTGCACTTTCAACAAAATGTGTATATTTAACTTTGAAAAAAGCTTTCATTGCAAAATAAACAGTCACCTTTGCTCAAACACCTTAATCAAAAACATATCAAAGTCACCCTTCATTTCATTCTTCCTCAGGCAGAATTCAGATAAGATATTAATACATAAAAGTATAAAGCTAGTATAAATAAAAAATTGACACAGCAATAAATACCATCTACTCTTAAAATTGGGATTTGACAGCTGCACATTGAAAATACCCACATGATGATTTCACATTCATGGAAGCTGCTTTTTCAGCATGGTTCAGTGTTATCTCTTTTCCCTCCCCTTCACATGTGGTCCCCAGCTCACTCCCATCTCCTCACACTTCCTTTCCCTGATTCTGTCTTTGGTCAACAGTTAAAGGCAGAAGGGAAACCCAGGTGCTCTCCCCAGGTGAGATGCTGCCAGTGCTGCTCCTCAGCCTGCTCCGGTCGTGGCATGAAAGGGACAAACATGTGGTGCACTGGGGCAGCCCAGTGATTAATCCCTCTGGTGCAAAGGGCATGGCTGCTCTCCCCAGTGCATCATGCAAATCATGTCAGGCAAACAGCAAAGCTTCCCACTCAAGGTTGAATTTTGGTCCGAAGCAAGAGAAAGCTTTTAAAAGGTTCTCAAATCTCTGGCCAGGTCTGTGTCACCTCTGCACTCATGCTGTGCTCAACCTTACCCAGGTGAGGCAGGGTCACAGTGCTGGCTCCTGAGAGCAGCCCCATGCCCCGAGGGGTCTCAGACACATGAGCAGTGAAGGTCACCAGCACAGAGGTGACCTATCAGGGCCCAGTCTCTGTGTGGGTTGGGGCAGACAGCCCCCACAGCACCCAGACAAACACCTGCCTGTAAAAGGTCCCTTGCCTTGGATGGAGTGCACTTTCCTTCTGCTGCTACTCACGCATTTCTCCCAGGAACAAATGCCCTTGCTTTAGTCCAGCCCTGCAGCCCCTGGAGGAGAGGGCAGACAGGAGCTCCCCTCTCTCCTGCAGTATCTGCACTACCTGGCTATGCCATCCACAGCCAGGTCCCTGCATTTGGCCAGGGTGCTTCAGCACTGCCCATCTCAGTGCTCCTGTCAGAGCAGTGTTTGCCCAGGCTGTAATGTGGGGTTGGCATGTTCCCAGGACCTGTCCCTGCTGGTGCTGACCCCAGATGCACTCCCTGTTAATGAGGACTGCAGCAGGGCACTGGCAAGGCTGTGCAGTCACATCTACCCACCACCCTTCTCAGAATGCCAATGTTTCCCCTGGAAACAAAATGGTCATGGCCCCTATCATCATGAGCAAGGCATGCTGCTGAATCAAAATCAGAGGATTATTTAATTCTCCATTTACTGCAATAGGAGTCAATCAGACCTCAGTCTGTCCTTTGATAGGAGTTATGTATGAAGAATGCACTTTCCTGGGTGACTTCTTCTGCAGTCATTCTTGGCTTGGACACTCACATGTCCACCTCTGGCAAACCACTGGCTAACACAGGTGCATGTGTGGGACAGGGAATGGAGCCTAGGATATCAAATACAGTCCAGGGAACATAGAAAAAACTCTGGTTTTCTCATAAAATTTCTTTCTTTCTTTCTTTCCCCTTCCAGGAGAGGATTTGAGCCTACCAATATTAAATCAAAACTCTAATTCTCATTAAGTACAGTGGTACCAGACCTTTCAAAACAGACACAATATACTTAAAGCACCAGGCTGGTAATTATAACAAAAGGAATGTCAAAATCACAAACACAAATATTTTAGGCACAGCTGTTTGTTTCTGCTTTAAAGCAAATGAGGTGATGTGTTCCCAGCTGAAGGCCTCTCTGCAATAGCCCTGTTTTGCAGAAAGGAAAATACAAGATTTTTACCTGAATCCACATGGAAATAATGTAGTCCCTGGATAGCCAAAGTGCCTCTTTGGCACTAAAGATGCCTACCACAAAAAGGAGTGTGAAACACTCCTCTCACTGCTCCTGACACAGGCTGCAGGGAAGAGGGAAGATTTGTTTTGAATCAACCAGCTCAAAAAAGACAATCTTACAACATTTTTTTGTTTACAATACAAACACAGATACATACAAACACAAGCATTGTGCTGCACAAATGTGCTTCCCCCCAGATCTCAGTGCACAGCATGACATGATTCTTGCAGTGCTGCAGATGTCTTTCCATACCATATAGCAGATATTGTGTACACAGGAAGGAATAAGGAGAAAGAAACTTCTGGCTTAGAGAGGGGATCAGTGCAAGGAGTGGTGCCTGTCCCAGGCTGTGCTTTGCAAAGGGAATTCCAGAGGCTATCCTGCTCACCAGCAAACCCATGACAGCTGGTGTGTTGGCCTTCATCTCTACACCTGAGAAACACCTCTCCTTCCACAAACTGCACAGACCCTCTCTTGCCCCAGGCATCTCTTTTCTCCAAGATGTGGCCAGATATCCTCTTCTGGGTATCTCCAGAGCAATCAGGGATGTGACTGCCCTCAGTAGCCCAGCTACAGCATCAGCTACAGCACCAGCTACAGCATCCTTGGTGAAGGGTGAATGATCTCAGCCTAGTCCAGTGCAAAGCCAGACAGGCAAGCTGAAGTCACGTCCTGTGGATGGGTGGGAGGAGACCCCTGGTCCATGGCAGCATATCTGACCCCTCCAGCAACTTGCAACATGGTCGTGTGGTTAGAGCTTTAATAACCCGTTCCTTTTTTTGCTAGATTTATCATCAGAAACACAGGAACATAGGAAATGCCAGATGACATCAGAACTGTGTTGTGGCTCCTAACACACACAACTACTACAAAGCAAGTATTAGCACCTTGCAATACCAGATGTGCATCAATCCAGCTACTCACAGCTGTCAGCAAGGTTTCTGATCTTCAGAGAAGGGCTTTAGCCCTGTAGCCCTGAGTTTAATCACTCACCCAAAATATCTGTAAATGACACTCAGGGTAATGTTGTCCACTGTCATCAGTCTGATGCTTTTGAGCCTTCCTATGTTCTTGGCCTCTATGACTTCTGGAGGCAAGGAGTTCCACCACTACTTACACAACATCATTGCACTGTACAGTTCATGTCCTTCTAGGTTTAAAACTCCAGGAGACTTGCATGAACCAAAAGAAAGTTAAATAAAGTAGGACTTCTACACAACAAAAGAAAAATATTATATAATAGCAGGGTTAGTTTAAATTGGTATCTACCCCCAGTGCTAGGTAATAAACCAACCTGTATAAATTCATATTTTTCTCAAATAGTTACATCTTACTATATAAAAATAGCACTATGAAAGCAAGCCAATTTGTGCAAGGGGAAAAAAAAACAACCAAAAAAAAAAACCCCACCAAAAATAACCAAGAAAAAAACCTTTGGAAATGCGTGAAGCGTTGCTTTTGTTCTGCATGTTAGCAGTGAAATGTATTCATTCCCTAATACTGGTTATCTGCTCTCTGGGTCCTACAGTAAGAAATCCTGTAGACGGCTTACAATGCTTGCCTCTTACATCTTGAACCTCCTGTTGATGAAGAAGAAAGTGAAACACTATTAAGGTTTATTTCAGTTGCAAAAGCTTTGCTATCAGGCCTAGTCAAACAGCAAATCTGTGTCTGGACTAACCCAAAGGCAGCCCCTCCAACCAGTAATTGCTGGACATTTTGGGAGAAGTTCTCCACAAGGAGCTACTGGGACCCAGGAGGGCAAACCCAGCAATGGGTGTTATTTTGGGCAGGTTGTGCTCATCACAGTTAGTAAGGTGTTCAGAACTAATACAGGAGGAAGGCTGGCTAGAAAGCTTATTCTGGATTTGAAAGCCAGAGCAGAGAATTGTCGGTGGGCAAAGAAACGGCAAAAACACAGCAGGGAAAGGAGAGATTAACCATTTGTGAGCAGCCCCAGTAGCGGAGCATGTGGCACTGGGAATGCCTCCTCTACCTGCTCCTATCCCACAGCTCTGATAGAGATCATGGACTGCAGCTCCAGAGAGTGCCAGGTCTCTGTGAGGATGGAGGAATGTAGAGGGCAGCCCATGCTCTGCTCTTGTTTGGCTTCCACCGTGGGTGGCAGGAGAGCAGAGGCAGCCAGTGCTCTGCCAGCCAGGAGCCACCCCTGAGCCTCCTGCCCTGGGACCTCACCTGGTGTGAGCAGCTGGGGACCACATCAGAGCCCGTGGTGACCAGCTGCCCAGTGAAGGTGAGGGGACAGGCAGGGCAGGCAGGCGCTGCACAGTCAGTGTGTGAGGCCTGAAGGGCTGAGGTAGGGAGCTCAGGTGGGGAGCAGACAAATGGAGTGTCCCATGCTCAGTGTGAGCATGGTACCCAGGAGTGTGGGTTAGGCATCACAGCAAAGTGCAAGTGTCTTGTGTGTATGGGTCACCCAGAACAAAGAGCCAGTTGGTGCTGGTGGCCTCCAGGGTTTGTCTGAAGTGACCCCTACTCCTGCTCCAGGCTGATCGGCCTTTTGCAGCCTAGATGAGGTCACTAAGACTGAGTTACAAGTGTCGAGGGTAAACACCAGGTATTCAAAAACGGATATCTCAACACATCTTGTCAAACACCTCTTCCAATGCCTCCTGGATAACTAGGGTTCTGTGACCACAGCTAGAGACTGTGACTCCCAGTAAAGGTAGTCTCAGAAAACTCATCTAGGCACAAAGACAATGACTAAACCATCAGGAAAAATTTTTCCTTTGAAGATATCTTTTCCACTACCCCACAGCAGCAACCCTATTTCTTTTTGGTGCAGAAAGGTAGGACAAACCACTCTTGTGAGGAAAAAACACCTGGGACATCCAGAGCATTAGCATATATAACACCATTCTCTGGGACTTGCCTAGCATCTCCCATAGGAAAGGCATCAACCAGTCAGCCATGCACCACGTCACGTTGTCACCACACGGTGCTGCACTTCTCATTAAAAAACACCAGTGGCAAATTCACAGCTGTTATAGTTTAACTCTGTCCGTTTGATATTGGAGCTAAAATAAATAGGGCTCCCAAACCTTTACCCTGTTTTTGACTTTGTCTTTGCTTCAGGTTTATTTTGGTCTCTTTGTGTGTCCATCTTCCCATCCCACACCTGTTGTAGCTAAGCTTTCCCCCTGTTTTGAGAGTTTTATCTATATAATACTCCTTTGCTGGGAGGGAAGAGATGTTATCCTCAACAAATATGGGGGGAAATGGAGGTCTGGATAGGCTAATATATTTGCCCAAGGTCCCATAAGATGGTCAGTGGAAGAGCAGGGACTTCAACCTGAGGTGTCCCAGCTCAGAAACTAATGCCTCCTACCATTCTTTCTCCCTGGAGACTTTAGTGGTGTTGCACGGGAAGGGCAGAGTGGGCCCCGTTTCTTCTGTTGCTTTTTTTTATGAGTGCGATGACGTGGTCTAAATTAAAAGAAAAATACAAAAAAGACTGCCATAAATTATCCATATACAAAGGCCTCATTCACATTTATCCTATGGTCCCTTCATATCTTGCTGGCAGGGTGCAAATGTAACATCCCCTTTCATATAACCTCTGTCTGAGAGAAATGCCAGACAAGTAAAAGTGTCCTGGTGGAAAAACATTTGCAAACTCTGAGGCCAGAACAACCCTTTTACCCAAAATGCCAAAGCCTCCCCAAATGCCTTCCAGAACTTCTCAGTCAGGAGCCTCACCATCCAAAAAGTTCCCCCTGAGGTACGGTGGGAGCAGAGGGGGAGCTGGATTTCTGGCTTCCCACCCAGTATTCCTGCTGACATCAGCCAGAACCAGTGGCTGCTCTGAGGGGGTTTGTGGGCATTTGGTGCCTTAAAACAAGGCTGTAAAAACAATCACCCACGCTGTCCCCGTTCCTGTGGGGCCTTGACCCAGCACACACTTGGTAGAATACCAGGAGGTTGCTGTTCTGGGATCTTGTATTTCGACTCTTGCTTACAAATTAGGCTAGAAATTAGGAAGAGCTGCCACACCAGGGTTTGGAAGGCAGCAGCAGAGCCTGGCTACCAACACAGCCAGCCCCTACACGTTCAGAGTTTCTTTTCCTTTCTCCCAGCTGGCTTAATGGAAAGATTTTTCCCATGTGACTTTGTTATCTTCTCCAGATCCATCAGATCTCTCCTGTGTGTCTGCAGTAGCCACTGAGCTTAATGGACTCCGGCACCTTGAAGCGAGGGAAGTTCTGAAGTAATTATAAGGGACATGGGACTATATTAACATGACAGTGGATGAATGTTGAATGATGTTGGCCACAGCAGCTGCACAATGATTTTTAAAGCCAGTTAAGGAATTTGGATTCCTGACAGCCTGAATGTGTTTTACTGATGTCTCATGTATATTACATGGAGATGTGATGAATATAAAGCAATAATAAATGCTAAGCAGAATTAGTGAGCAAAATAATTCCCTAGTAAAAACCATTTCTGGTTTCCTATTTAGCTGTACTGGAATACTATTTTAAGAATTTTTCCTTGCCCTTAGCTGCAGATTATAACACTGAAGATATTCTCATACTGAAGTACTGGTATAGATTAAGATGTCTTCACAGTTTGGATTCTACTTAAGCAATTACAAGAGCCCTTTCTACAAAACGTATTGATTTTATTCCAGAAAAATAAATTCCCATGTACAATTGGGTTTTCATAACATGAAACAATTAGCCATTTTATTGCTAGTGCATATAGGGTAATGTCACATTTCATACAATTTCAGTACAAGTGAAAAAATATAATATATGGCTGATTGAAACTGATAGCTACATTAACATTTATAGATCTATATAGATTCATTTTACAAGCTGTTAGAGTTTAGAGGGATATCGGTGTTTTAAACTACCAACATTCATATGGCTCCAATTCAAATATATGAATTGTTTGATGCACTATAAATATATTCCAAAGTACATTTCATTGAAGAAGTCAAAGCTGTGCACTAAAATATATCAAAAACATGCCTTGTGAAAATGCTACAGACAGAGGCCTGACTGTCTGTGGAGCATGAAAATGCCACTGGTGCTAGCATTACTAGTTGGAAAATGAACACAATGCCATGATTACAGGATTAGGTGATGGAAATATACGCTTTCTGTCATCTTATTTCATAGAGCTGGGACCAAATTCTCTCTTGTTACTCAATGTAAACCAGGATGAATCCACCAAATTGGCAGAATTGCTTCTGTATTAGCATTTGGTAAACAAAACCCAGAATCTGGCTGGAGATCAGGCAGACACACTGGTTTCAGTAGAGCTGGTCTCAGATCTTCACTAGTGGTAGTGAGAGCAGAACATGTTCCAGCTGAGCTGCTCCCCTAAGTCAGACAGGCACACAATCATATTTGCCCAACCTTGCAGATTTCTAAAATGCCTCCTAAGTCTCAGGTTGGGGATAGCAAACAAAAACTTAAGCAGGAGCTTGAGGAATTTCCCAGTTTGTAAAACCAAGTAGCTCAGGTCCCTAGGACGTTCAGCATGGGCCACATCCTGCTCTTAGGTTCAGTTGTGCCTAAACCCAAAGCCATTCTGGCAGCATTAACCTGGATTACCTATGCAGAGAGTTTGTCCAAAGGACAAAAGGGCTGAGTGCTGGCAGCAAAGAAGGCACTGAGCATCAGATGAGATGGGAAGAGCTGTCAGGGCTGGAATCACATTGACTTTGTTAGCTGGCTTCCTTCCTTCTTCCTCCTCACCCCAGTGCAGTCCCCAAAAGGGACACGTGGAGGAATCTCTCTACCTCTGGTGGCATTTTCCCCCTTGCTTATTGTAAAAACACTGGGGGACGTAGAATTTTTTTCTTTTTTTAACTCTGCCCCTTGTTTGGCAGATGCATTTATAAACCAAACAGTGGAGACCATTCAGGTACCTGTGCCTCACATCTGCTCTGGGGCCATACCTTCCCCAATAATACATTGTTTTTCCAAATGATTGGATTCCAGCCCTGTCTTCACCCTACAGATGCAGGGGGGACGAGGTTCAGCAGGGTTACAGAGCAGTTACTGTGGGGTGGGAATGTGATGGCAAGGGTGGCAGGGATACTGAGTGCACAGGTAGGCTAGCTGGCCAAAATGTTGCTGCTGGATCAACTGCAGCCCAGGGCTCTGGGCAAGCAAGGGAATGCTTTGTACCTTCATTTGGTATGTACCATCTTTCAGTGCTGGAAGGCTGGAGCCCTCCCCTGCAGCTCAGCACAAAAATGTGCTCGGTGCTGCTCTTTTCAGCATAAAATTGAACAGAGGTGGGCTGAGTCCATCTCAAAGTAGAGGTCCACTTTCAAGGGGAATAAAAAAATCAACCATTTTCAAGGGGAATAAAAATAGATTTTAAAAGTCCAAATTTGCCAAGTCTGGCTGGTTTTCCCCTGGTATTGTGGGAGAAGCTTATTCATGGTAGCTCATCGTGCCTTGGCCAACATTAACAGCATTCCACACTGGGCAGCAGAGAAACAATTTTTAGCACCAAGAATCCCTAGGCCTCAGCTGCCTGTGCAAGCAGACACCCAGTGTAACATGGAGAAGGGGCTCCAAAGACACCGGAATGATATAGATTCTGAAGTAATTGTAGTTTGGCTGGGGAAGAAAGGGCATAAAGGAAGAATTTTCCTTGGGAGAACAGCTTTTTTTTTTTTTTCTTAAGAGGATTTGGGACCCCAGAACATATTCATTAGCACAATTTTTGCCTCAAACCCTGGCAAAATTCTTAGTTTAACATCTAGGTTATATTAGAAACTGTTGGTTTAATACAAATTAGGTCAACTCCAAACCCTTCTTTGAAACAATATCTGATTCCACAAGTACTTTGTCCACATGGTAAAAGCCAGCCCTTAGTGTTCTACCCTTTAATAACTCAGGATGTTAGCTGCTAAGTCCATTTGTCTCTTGCCTTACTTGTTTAAAGCTTTCTCCAGATACTCCTGGATCCACTTTAACTTGGGATCAATGCACACTTGCTTGCTGTTGCTCTTGAGCCTTGCACTGCCAAAGGAGAAAAGTCAGAGTGAGTCTGGTGTGCAAAGCTCCTCAGCCCACACCCACCACCCCAGCCCTGTGCCTTATTTTCCTTGGGTGCCAGTGCTGCTCCTGGTTAACCCATGAAGAGGATGGGTTATTTCTCCCATCCTTGAGTCACCTATTATAAATATCCCTGGTTTGGAAACCATCTGTCTCCTTTGACAGGTTCTTGTGCTCTGTACTGGGAATCATGTGAGAATGGAGCAGACACAGAATTTGAATCTAAGGCTTCCAGTTCATACCTGGACTGTGAATGAGTTCAGTGCCAACAACAGAAAAATTTCATTGGGAAATACTGACATGGTAAACATAGGTAATTTTTGCAAGTAATTGATTAAGAACAGCTTTTAGATTCAACCCAAAACTCAAGTTTCACATGTATTGAGGACCGATACCTCTTGGATGTTCTGAAAGAAAGGGTGTGGTCACTTGTTACCTTTTGTTTTATACAAGACTGAATTAGCAGGTTGCAGGGAGGAAGACAACTGAAAGTGCCATAGTGCCAGAGGCAAGTTTCCCCTCGAGTATTCACTCAGCATTGGAAACAAAAGGCAGAAACCTCCCGAGGCGTTTCTCCTGGATGTCCAAGCTGCACTTCCTACAGCAAACTTTTTAGCTAATTTGAATTCTCTGTGAATTTGACATTTGGACTCTCTGAATCTTTCATTTAGAATCAGGACAAATAGCGTTTCATCAATAGGTTTCACCCTCCAGGGATCTCAGGACCTCGAAAGAGCTATTATCTCCCACATTCCCTGGAGCACCCTGCCTTTGCCCCAGCTGCTCCAAAATTTCCCTCTTAACAGCCTGCCTGCCTTGGGAAAGTGCAGAGAACAGCAATTTTATGGAAGTGCCCATACGAATAAGTTCAGTACTTGTTTAAACATTTGCTGGACGGAAGCCATAATGTTCCTCCCTCTATAAAATGAAATCTGCAGAATATAAAACGATGGCGTAAGAAATAAGAGGTCAAAAAGGCTCCTTGGTCTGAAGTTATGCAACGACACAGTTGTAACATAAACACACCAAGGATCCCTCTCACAACCCCTGCACCGCCAGTAAAGAGATGAATGGGCCTAATTCATATTTCCCTTACAGCAGTGCCAAGCTGGAGCATTTCCAGTTAAGTGATACCAGCAGAGTGTAAGAATGGATTTGCTGATGTTAGCAATGCCTGGGAATTCTTGAGCTGACCTCACAGGGTACAGAAGCAAAAGCACACGTAACCAGTCTCCAGCCACATTCAGCACCATTGCTCTCACCTAATATTACCTCTCACCTAATACCAAGACACTGATTTCTTCAGACATTCACTTCTATCAGCCCCTGTTCCTTGTGCAAGGAAGAGACATAGGAGATTGTATGGAGTGTTTAACCTGGACTGGTTTAGGCGTCCACTTGCTAAAAATGCTCATTTCCCTGCACTGAAAAGCAAGGAATTTAGTGTGGACTTTGTAGAAGTAGACATTGACAGAGGAGTTCACTGGATTTGGAGAGATGATTTCCAATAGAATGAAAGACAAAAGCCTGCTCTTAGGCTTTTTGTTCAAGTACAACTCCCCTTAACCAAAAAGGAAAATATACTTCTTCTTCTAAAAAAACCCCAAAAATAAAAACACAAAAAAAGCAAAAAAAACCCAAAAAAACCCCCAAAAACCAATAAACCACAAAATACCTTCTAGCAACTGTATGTTTCACTTACATTCTCTATTCCTGAAAATGGCAGCTTTCAATTTATTTACACCTTTATTGTTTAATGCTTAAAATTAATCAAGATGAGAAATTCATGTGTTAGTTTTGATTTATTTCATCTCCTGTTTTGATAAAGACCCAGTTTAAAGTCATGTTTCAAGGGTATTTGGAGGGATATATTAAGTACCTTATGTATCAAAGTAATAAAAAGAGGGTGAACTATAGGTTCATATGTTCCATGTACCACAAACACATTTGGGTCAGGAATGGGCAAGAACATGAGATGTTTCTGTTTCTGCATTTCATGCTCCTTTTTATCTCTAATTACTATAATCCTATGTTAAAGAGATAAATATATACTCTATCCTGTCTTAAATGCTGTCATTTTCTTGAAACTACTCCAGAAAATTCCAAATCCTCCAAAAAGCCTTAGCACTGGGATTCTTATGAATCTCATAAGAATAAGACATCACTGACAGTCCCAGAGCACAAATCCATGTACTATTGCATGCTTGCTGCCAAAATTGTTTGTAGGTAGAGATCAGAGTTAGTCACAGATGGTTTTGCCATTTTTCTGAAAGGAAATTATTTCTCAGCTGAGGCTTACATTTTTCTCACTGTCCTCCACCAAATCCTAAGGCAGAAGCACATGATAAAATGTGTATGATACACACAGAGTGATTTAAAGCAGAAAGAAAACCATACTAATAAAAACTGGTTCATGAATGGATACACATTCACATACATTCCTCAGCAATCTCGTGAAACCACATCAGTTTTCTGAGTGCAAAAATGTTTTGGATGACAAGGATTTATTTTTACAGCATTTGAGTTGCAAGAGGAAGGGCTCAACATGGGTCAAAGACAGAACCAGTAATGGGATCACTGCACAGAACCAAACC
Source organism: Leptocoma aspasia (assembly GCA_013399835.1). Lineage (NCBI taxonomy): Eukaryota > Metazoa > Chordata > Aves > Passeriformes > Nectariniidae > Leptocoma > Leptocoma aspasia. The sequence goes on along the minus strand of VXAX01005064.1, from coordinate 242,225 downwards.
TAGTCCCTGACTCTCTCCTATAGAAGTTAACAGAAGTTAAGAGTAGTAAGGTTCCCTTGCAATGAAAAGATGAATGCTGGTTTATTTTTTTTTCCTTCAGAAGGTTTTGAATTTTAGGAGGGGGTCACCCATGAAGAAGTGAACAAAAAATTCCTAAAACATACACACACAAATCTACAAAGACAAACAAACGAAATCCCAATGTTTCCTGAAAATGAGGGTTGCTTTTCCAGCAAAAACAAAGAGGTTATTTTCCATTTGGAACCCATCTTTCTGTTCTGCTGCAATTTACTAAGTCAGTCCCTGCCTGGCAAGCATCCCTAAATTCGGCCGTCACATTTCTAGGGTCTGTATTCCTGTGGAGGATACATGAACCACAGAATTCCTTTTGCTTGTTTAGCTCCACTCTATGGAGAAGTGACCCATCAGAAGACTCAGACCACTATGAAGTTTTTACCCCAAGGTGTGAAGCTCCACATCCAAGGCAATGGACAGCCTGTCTGACATTCCTGCTCACACACCCACGGGGGAACAGGACATGGGATCACACAGCAATAGGGAGATCACAGCTGGCAAACAACCAGCTGGGCTCCTTCATCTGGGGTAAAGCAGGGTCCAGCTGTCTCTGACACAGTGGGTGAAGAGATGGATTGGGAGTCATGGCAGGAGGCAGACTGAAATTCAACCAGCAGAGCGGGCACCAGCTCTGTCACTCTTTTTTTTTGACACCCAAGATTTGCACCCGGCTGAAAAGAGCAAGAGACTTACACAATCTGAAGAGAGCAGTTGGGTGTGGAGAGGATTTTGAGGTGCTTAATATTGGCTCTTGCCACGTTGCTCTCGTAGAATCGACAGGGACATCGGTAAGTCAGGCTGACGGGTTTCTCTGCGGGACAAAGGGAGGGAAAGGACACGTTACCTCTTGCTCCCGGTCAGCAGCACAGATACACCGGTCAGGGCTCACAGCATCAGGGCTCACAGAAAAAAAAAAAAAAA